>LPNX010995186.1:222668-298131 GCA_001517045.1 Pseudotsuga menziesii | reverse complement strand
TACATGTATATATATACATATATGTACACACACACACACACACACACACACACACACACACATATATATATATATATATATATATGTATATATATATACATACATATACATACATACATATACATACATACATACATACATACATACATATATATATATATATATGTATGTATGTATGTATGTATGTATGTATGTATGTATGTATGTATGTATATTAGCTCTATTGGATTGAATATTTGCATCGTTTTGTAATTCTTCAATGTCTTCAATATTTGTATCTGCATTTGGAAATTATATTAAAAAAAACATCATTTACAAAAATCAGTTACTGCATTTTAAACAAATTTACAATATTTGTACATACCTGGTTCAATTTCTTCTTGAGTTTGATTTTGAACATATATATCATCAACATTTTGATCCAAGTCTCTAGTTACATCATCATTAGCGATGCCTTCAATATTTGTATTCTTTTGTTTCTTTTTTTCATGGTATTTGAGTTTTTGCTTTTCATTATGTAAGGCATCATCTCGAGTGTGATCACATTTCCTCTTTCGCGTTTTTTTGTATCCCATGATTATTCAATGTATACCTTCAACTTAGAATAATTTTCCCTTGAGAGAATCTTAATCATCAAAGAAAAAATTCACCTTAGAAAATACAATAAAAGTAAGAGTCATCCACCTCAAACAATATGACCACAAAAAGTAGTGATAATGGCTACAAGGAAGGTTATTGACCAAATTTGGCACTTCTAGGCCACACGAATTACAAAAAAATTACAGTTTATTTAAATGTTATAAAAGTATAATTAACCAGTATAAAGCCGCATTCACTAAATATAAATTACTAGTTAAAAGGCTTTCATGACTACTAAAAATTGATAATTAACCTGTTTAAGGAAAGGTTATAAAAAGTAAATATGTCCATAAAATATTGTTCAAAACATTTCAAAAAAAATGTACCATAGACTAAATTGGTGCATAATTTTTAAGAAAATTTGTACCATAAAATATTTTCCAGAAATATCTTCCGTAAAGAAAAAAATACAACAAATTTTCAAAACAATGTTTGGTATCAATTAAAAATAGCCTTCACCTTAAAAGATAACTTTTAAGAATACTTACTAGAAAAGAGAGCCTTCCTTATTCTATAACTATGTAAAGTGTTGATCCTTCATTCATATAAATAAAGAATTGAAATGGTGTTTTGGAAAAACTTAAAAACGTTCCAAGTTCATGAAACGAAACGGTGTTTCGAAAAAACGTTTCAAGTTTTTTTCCCGCTGGTGGAAAAAATTCAATAGAGATTTTCGGCCGAACTGTTTTCCGTCCGTTAAATCTAACTTTCGGCTGAACATTTACGGCTTTTCAACCGAAAACCTATAAATTTTCAAAAATGGAATTCCATCCCATATCTGACTCTTCTTCCAATTTCGGAGAGATCAGATCATTTCAAATACTTACAATTTCTCTTCACAAATAATACCATTATTTTCATAATTCAATATACTTTCTATAGATGTGAATTTTGTTGAAATTGGTGTGATCAACTAATTTTATTTATTATATTTCTTAGAAGGTGTCTGGATTGCTTCAAAATTTAATAGAATTCATTGAAATAAAAATTCAATAACTTCTTAAAGACATGATGAAAAAATTTGGAAAAATAATGGTCCTCAACATTGATGTCTTGTCTTCAAAAGGGTACTGTTAGTTTTTTTTGTTTTGAATTGGAAATTAGGGAAGATGTTGTGTCAACCTAAACATGATAGCTTTATGGTGGTTTTTTAGATTGGTCCACTTCAAAAAATTCTAATAATCATTTCATGCTGCTGTTGGATACAAACTTATAGACAGATGTTAGTACAATCTGTCTAGATCATAATAACATATTTTTTTTAATAAGCAATAGTTGAATATTGAATTAACTTGTGTCTAAAAACATGACTATTTTCTAGAATTTCATTAATTAATAACATACTATCAAACACTTACAAAAATGACATATCAATTGCCAATAAAAAAATATAAAAAATATCTGATAGAAAGCTAATAAAATTCTCTACAACTTTTGTTTTTACTACAAAATGAAATTCCAAATACAAATCTATTTTTTCTTTGCTCGAAGTTGACAAAATTGCAAAAACAACACTCCTTTTCTCATTACCGCCCCCCCCAAAATAGACACCCAGATTCATGATTTCACCCAATAATCATGATTAAAGATCAAAGATCATGTCAATTCCAAGGATTTAAACTTTAAGGTGCCATTTTCATGCTCAATCAATCACATCCTAACTTATTAACAATAAAATTCAAAGGTGAAATCAAACCTATGTTACCATTCCTGATCCATGATGCACATAAAAAGATTGTTGTTCTGCACTCTGTTCTGCACTTTGTTTGGCACTATGAGCTCAGAGAGCTCATATGACCCAAATTTTATAGGAGGAGAACTAAGTGATTCTTTCTTAATAATATTCAGATTCCTCTGGGTTGAGGATTAAAAAAATGTT
Organism: Pseudotsuga menziesii; assembly: GCA_001517045.1. Lineage (NCBI taxonomy): Eukaryota > Viridiplantae > Streptophyta > Pinopsida > Pinales > Pinaceae > Pseudotsuga > Pseudotsuga menziesii. Next base: position 295,613 of record LPNX010995186.1, on the reverse strand, counting down.
GCATTCTGATAGAAGAGTTTTCATTTTCTCTTTCTCTAGTAGCTCCATTTCTACCCATAGTTTTGAACTAAATGTCAAGCTAGGACCAAAAATTGGTAGCCCTAATTCTGATTTGCACAAAAGAAGGAAAGTCATGAGATCATAAATGAAATCAACCAAGATATGATATGCGAAGTTCCACAATAATCTCTTTCTATCAACAAAAAATAATTTAATCTATTTTGGCTAATTTCCCAACTTCCTTCTTTTATTGTTAACTCAGCAGACCTACATAATCAATCTTAGATTGTTATACTTGTGTTCTAAAGGAAAATTCATGAATCTTTACACCTATATAAATCCATAAAAGATGATATCAACACTTTTCTTTAACATTCCCCTTTCTAAGAATTAAAATAGGGATTTTATTTTCTTCCCTTTACACAGGAAAAGAATAAAGATAGTCTTTTCAAATGAAATCCATGGAGTACTAGTCATTCTTCTTAAACCTCCAAGATTTACAATCATCAAAGTGATAATGATAAGGTTCACATTCAAGTTCACAAGGTCTCTACAAACATGATTCTATCCTTAAGGAATACACCTTAGATATAGCAAGAATCCGTGGCAGAGTCTAAAGTTATAGTTCTCAAAGATGCCTCTAGCCCCTAAAACCATTTTTCTCATAAAGTTACTGTGATATCCTCATGAGTAGTAACCTAGTGACCTATCATGCTACACCTGTATAGGTACTTTTCAAATCAACTTGGAAGTGTAATAATATTGTACTAGTAATCTGTGGATTCTATAAGTTAGACCTTAATTACGTAATCCCGAAATAGAGTCAAAAGGAAGGCTGTAAGATATTGTGAGATAAAAAACTTGAAAAATATGCAATAGTAAAAATAAATGGATTTGCAGAAAGAACATAAGTATGTATTTTTATTTTCATATTTTTGTAATATTGAGTTAATAAATATGTAACATTTTTTTTAACAGGTTTTGGAAGAATCTTTAAAGAAACGTGTAAAAACACCTAGAAGGACTATCATCAATCTCTCAAGGACAAAATATAAAGTATTGTTTTTAAGTGAAACAATAGAACCAAATTAATTTATTTAAAAAGATGATTCTTTAACAATACTAGTTTCACAAAAACAATCTTATAAAGAGAAGAAACCAAGAGAGAAGATAACTTCCCTTTGCAAATTATGAAGAGACCTTCCCAATCCAGCTGAAAAATGCATTCCTGCAAGAATCCAAACAACTCATCATAGCCTACTTTATTCGAAAACTAACTATCAGTTGAAAACACATTAAAACTATGGAACAAAAAGATTCCCTTAAGATTAGTTTCTCAGCATGACAATTCCCATTTATTTGAGGAAAGCAAAAACAATGTTGCACTATATTTTTAGACTAGATGATATACAACCTTTATTTACTTATTTACTATTCTAATTTACCTAAAAACACAAGCCCTTTTTAATTCAAGTATAGGAATATTTCCAGTGGAGCCATGTGTGTAACAGGATTAAAAATATACTCATATTCAGGTTTGAAAAATGTGTTTTAAAGCATACCAAAACATGAGCGGCCAACAACTTCGAATGATAGGATGTTAAAAATTATTGAAGAGGATATTTATTAGTTGCTTGGAACCATGTTTCAATGTAATTTTGATATCCTTAGTCCACATGTTCATCAACACTAAATTGAATATCCTTTTCTTTCTTGCCATATAGATTACCTTCTTTAGAATGATTGTTCTCTTGAATAAATAAAGGATCTTTAGAGAGGCATGTGAGGAATTCTTCAATCTCAGGTTCTAAAGTTGGCTCTCCATTACATGTAATGTATGGCTCTTCAGTCTCCCCTTTAGGTTGGAAAAAATCATCAGAGGAGGATTCTAGATATTCTTGTGATTCATAAAACTCTTGTTCTTCTATCACTTCTAGAGAGACATCTATATTTCTGATTACATTCAAGACTTGCTCTTTCTGAGAGGCAGAAGCAAATATACCAGATTTTGCTAAGATTTGAGGGAGTTCTTCCAGACTTTTAATCAGCTCTTGCAGAACCCAAATAGATAATAACTGAAATTTAATATTTTAAAATACTATTGATATAAAATAAAAATGAAATTAATTGCAAAACTAACGCATGCTAATTAGAGCAAACTTGAATTCCTCATGCTACTTTAGACCTTGTTGTCACCGAGTTATCTATTCACATGAGTTAGCTCTTAAAAAAGGAAACACACTTGTAGGAAAGGAAATACTCTTGCGGGAAGGTAAACACACTAACAATAAAGTAAACAAACTTGTAGATACATAAACACACTTTGCGAAAAGAAATGGACCTGGCTTTGGGTAGAGACCCACTAAAGTGGATGCGTAGGTTCTTACCTCTCATCTTACCGTCTTGTCCTCCGTGAGGCCAACGTCAAAATCCAAAATACAAGCAAAAGAAGGCAATGTAAAAGACTATCTCACCTCTAGAGTAGTTCCCTAGCAACGACACCAAAAATGTCAGGTAAAATATAACTAATTAATTCACCTTCAATTAAATCATCAACCAGGGTTAGTAATATTAGAACCACTACATCGTATGTGCAAAGTAAGATAGTATTTTAAGCAAAAGCTAAAATCTCTAAGAAATTCAAGAGAAGAATAATAGAAATCTTGAGTGATTTAAAACTACTTTTGGAATTCAATACTAGTACCAAACAAACAAACCAATCTGTATCTAAAATTCCAGAAAATGAATCTTGGTTTAGTTCAAACCCAAAATCAAAATTCAAACACTTCCTATGATTTGATCCTAGAATGAAAAATATTAGTTTCAATCCAAATACAATCAATCTTCTATAGAAACTAAAAATCAACAAGTCTACCTATTTTAGCAAATCAATAACTAGAATTATCAAGTATTTTCAAGGAATGAAGATCAACTTAAATGAAAACTACTTATAAATTTCTATGATCTTTAAGCACACCAACACCTTCTTAACAATCCAAATCAAAATAAGATTCAAACAACTTAACTAAATACAAAGATAACTCAAACTTCAATAAATATCTAAAGAACACAAGTGCAATCTAACTCTTAAGTTCTTCAAATCAAAACACTCCTGCAAAAGGATCTTTTCATTGAAATCTATGAAATCTAAAACAATCCATTTATCTATCTGAAATGATAGAACACTTCTCAAAATAATTATGCTATTAGAAATCCAAACATATGGTTATCTTTAACTTTTACAACTGTTGATTTTAAACCCAAAAGAATCAAATCTACTGAAATCAGAACTAAGCTATTGATTTTTTTTTATAAAGTCTAGGAATATCCACAAAATCATTGATTTAATCCAATCAAACTAAATACTAAGAAACAGATGTACTCTGTCCAGAATCTATAAAGATATGTTACTTAGATCTACATAATAACTATCCATGAAAAGATAAAAACTTCTACCAGTACTTCTATGATATCCTACCAATTCAAACCAACATTTTAGTAAACCTATGAATGCCAAATATTACAACAATCTGAACGAAATATTTCTATGATACTTCTATTATGTACTCTTAATCTATCCCTGCAAAAATATCGTCTACAACAATGCCAAAAGTTATAGTCTACTGGTCAAACACAATAAACAGCTATACAAGCGTATATACTTTGCTTCAGAAAGGAATAAGAAACAAATAAGCTATCATAATTTACCAAAACAACACCAATATAAATGCGAACAATTAAAGCATTAATTCTTATATATTGAATCAAATCAAGTGCATAGAGTAAATAATGATGAAATCAACTCCAAAAGCATATGATCGGAGGTGGGCCCTACCTCACGATCCACACTATGTACAAGTCTTAGTCCCGAGAACAAGACATTCAATTAACTATAAACTACTGAGTACAAATTCAATCAAGAAATCTGATCACTGAAGCATCATCTTTTTTTTTCCCTTAAACCATCAAAACTGTGAATTTATATAGGTTTACAATGTATAAGGTGAACATTGAATACCAAGATTTGATATCTCACAAATCTGATCCAAAAATTCAAAAATAGAAATAATTATAACATCCCCTATAAAATTATTGGATCTAGGATAATTATGGTCAAGTTGTTCCAACTCCCATGCTGACTGGGTATCCCACATGGCGTTGGTTATCTAAGCATTTGAGAAAATCCGGCCATACCCAAAATATGGGCAAGATGAATTTAGAAAAACACAGATTACTCCCAAAATACTTTGAATTTTGCAAATATGTTTTGCTGTGACCTAATTGGCGGCATTCTGCACAAAACCCATGTGCCAAAATTTTTGAATTTGACTCCATTTGTCCAGAAATCAAGCCTGAATTTGACTGCCTAGAAAAGTGACAGAAATACTTGACGGAAACTTTGGAATGCAAGTTTCTCTCAACTAGAAGGAGCTGAGTGAAGTTTGTTAAACCTTTCACCATCAATGGGCATGTAGAAGAAAAACCATGTTCTTGATTTGGATGAAGAGATCCGGAAATATGACTTTGGATAATCTTCATTTGGTTGGGTGTCGAACATGGTGTTGAACACAGTGCTAAACAACAGATTCCTTACTCTGTTGAAGGAACTTTAAGTACAATTCACCTTGATTAGCACCAAATGTTAGAAGCACCTTATAAACAAGTTAATAAGCAAGAAATCATTGATTTTAAACATATAAAATGTACCTTAATGAATTACACAACTTAGATGACAAAAATGATGAAAGATAGATGAATACATCCAAAATAGATGCTAGAAGACCTCATGATAGGAATTACTTGAGTTAAATATAAGCCTTTGAACAATGAAAAAGGACGATAAAACAAGGGCCATCACCTCCCTCCAAACACAACCTCGTGAGTACTAACAGTTCAGTCAAAAAATTAGTTCAAGCATTCACAAGCATCCTATATTAGATACTAAAAAATGATTGCACACCTAGCTCATGAATGAGGGCATGCACATTTCCTTGGCCATGATGCTCTAGCAATTTTACACTACAATTTGCACCAGTTGTTATTAAAGGGAAGAGAGAAACTCCTACTATGAGGGTATTTTTTTAGGGCTATAGAGTACGCAACGGTGGTATATTTCCCCCATTACCCATTTGGCATATAAATTGTATAGAGCCAGGATTGGCCCGAGTTCGCTTCGCTGATTACCAGGGAAAACAAAAACAACATATTGCAGAATATCATTGAGAAAAGGAAATATGCATTTCAACTTCTCTCCGGAATTTTCATCTTTTTAAGTTCGTTAATGATCACCACAAAGTGGATTGGGCTAGTTTATCAGATATATCTAATGGACATAAACAATATTTTTCCCTTGAGGTGGAACACATTTCATGGTTGGAAAGATGGAGTGGGGAGTTTGGACATTCTGTAAATTTCAAATTCATGCCAGATGCCACTCAATTAGCCATGAGAAACTTGTATTCTCAACAACTTTCAACATTTCCAAGATGGTTAAATCGCTATCCTCAGATCAGGGAGATTTATGTAGCAAGTTTTAGTAAGCGACTTGTAGAGCAAGATAAGGTTTCTAAGAACAGTAAGTTTGTTGTCAGTGTTGCTTAGTTTTTGTATTTTTCCTACACCAGTGACCATATTGGCAACATATATTGTCAGAGATTATGCTCAGATTTGCCACTACTTAATGAATCTGGATATATAGTTAAGGTTCCTAAGGAAAAACTTGTGCTGACATCCATAAGCAAGTGGGAAAAGCTATTGGAAATCAACCCATGGGATAAATATGGATTCGTTGTCCTATCAATGGCTTATCTAAAACCACCTCATTGTGCTTATGGATTGAAAGGGGAAGATGATCCCGAGTCATTTATTAGAAATGATCTTGGAGATGTCGATATTCCATTTCTAAGACCATTGGATGTTGCCTTGCCTGGAATTTCCTCTCCTCTTGAGAAGGAAAAATTATTTGTGCTCTTAGAGTGGATACAACATTTGAAACTAATTAGTATTGAGACACTCCCTGTAACATTCAAAAGAAGCATAGCTGAAGGAAAATGGCTAAAAACTAACAAGGGGTACCAATCTCCCTAAATGTCTTTTTGGTTCAATTCTGAATCGCAATATGACAGTTTTCGGTTAAACAACCTCCCATTCATTGATAATTCATTCTATGACAATCATATAAATGACTTCAAGAAGAACCTCCAACAGATGGGGGTGGTTGTTGAATTTGGAAAAGGATGTGATTTTATCGCCAAGCATCTCCAAATGCGCACAGAATTTCAAGCCATAACCAGGATTTATAAATATCTTCATCGATTCCACTGGAAGCTTGTTGATAGTAAATCTGTTAAAATTTGGATTCCGGTATGTGGTGGACACGGGGGTGAATGGAAGGATTCAAACCTATGTGTAGTTCATGATGACAATTGACTCTTTCATTATAGGTTAGAAATCCTTGATAAATTCTATGAAAAGGAATTACTTCCTTTCCTTTCTAGTTATCTTGGAGTGGCTCTATATCCCAGAATTGATCATTATTGCAACATGTGGCAGATTGGATATCCACTGATCATCAAGTTTCTGCAGCAGAGTGCGGCTCAGTTTGGAGAAACATTTTAAAACACTGGATCAGTTCATCTAGGAAAATAAAGCGATGTCTTGGGAGACGACCTCTTAGGCTTCCAAATTACACAAGCATTGTAGATATCCAACTAAGTGCTCCAAATGAAACCTTCATTCCCAATAATTTGAAGTTAAAAGAGTTGTTCATGAGAGATTCTGCAAGGGAAAAATTTGCATGGCATCCTAACCCATCTAATCCTAAGATACCATTGGATACATTGTTCTCAATTTATATCCATCTTGGAGCTTAGAACATATCCCAAGCAACAGTAAAAAATGATATCTCTATTCCAAATAACATCTCTCTACAGAAGATTCCAACAGGAAAGGGGATGGTCAGCATTGGACTATAAATAAATATTCTTGCATATCTTACACATCCCTCTTTCAAATTGTTACCTGATAAAAGGCATCAAATTGTGAGTAATATTGTTGAGTCTACTATATATGAAGCTACTGAACCCTTTATAGTTGAGTACTCACTTTCTTTACCATCAAAAAATGGTGTGGCAGGGATGGTCAAAGCAAGAACAACCAGTTTGGTGAGATGGGAAAAGCATAAAGAACAAATTTTGATACAAATATTTGATCCACACAACCAAAAGGAAAACATGTCCTTGGCAACTGATCTTGCAAAGGTGATTTCAGCTGGCTTGTTGTTAGAGCATCCTAATCTTGTTGCAAGATTATGTGAAATGGTTAAGTTCGGATGTATTTTAGGATTTGATAATGATGCAGTAAATTACATTCTCCAGTGCAAAAAATTCTAACTGTTTGTTGAGGATAAAATTTTCCTATCATCTATTTTTCCCGAGGTGAATGAAAGCTTCCTTCCATCAAAACAATCTAGAGGATTCCATGGATGCAAATATGGGGGAAGCAAAAGCATCTCCAGGGCAGCTAAGACAATGAAGCCAATGAGATAAGATAATGAAGACAACGCGATATTTTTCAGTAGATTCTATAAAAGGATGGGAGAAGAATTTGTCTTCATTTAAACAAGCAATAGTTAATGTGGAAGAATCTATATCCAGCAATATGAAAAAGAAGCTGATGAGACTGGCATTCCCATTGGAAACAATAGAGATAGAGCTGTTAAACAACCATTTCTTGAAGCTGATAGGTGATGCCCACCTCAAAATGTTGATTATTTTAGAAGTACTTGGTGGCAGTGAAATTAGTGGGATGGTACCACTAAAATTGGATGATTTGCTTTGTAGTTATGAAATGAGAAAACATGTTGAGGGAAGTGAAAAAACAAAACAAACTTCTTCATCACCTTCTTCTAGTGGCAAGGATGAAGTCGACATTGAGACGTTGAAGGCAGTTGTAGGAGCTTTGGTTCTAAACTTCATCGCACCAGATATTTAGGTTTCAACCCTTCTGCATAGGTGTGTGAATAACATAGAGTTAGTTTGGTTCTTCAGCAGAACCTGTACAAGATCTGCATCGAGACCAATGGTGAAACAGACCAGGGCGGGTGAGGAGATGCAGGTTCAAGAGATATCAACTGTTAGCTGGATGATTTGCCACTTTTAAATGGGATCAACATGACACAAAAATGCCGTCGTTCATCCAATTTTTGCATTAAAGGGACAAATGAGCCTACACATCTACCTGTCTAACACAATGTCCTTCACCATGAATAATAGAAACTACACCTGACATGTGATATTTGGACACATAATCAAGTCCTTGTGATGGGTAGAACCAGGTGCACTTACACTATGATGGGATTTCCAAACTAAAATTCCTTTTATTTACCCCTAAGAGGCATAACTATGAATCAAACAATTTGTAAACCAATGATATGCTAATGTCAGCATTAAGAAGATTAATTTTTTGACAAAAGTATCTCAACTGACAGATTAGTGACAGGATCTCTCTAACTTATCCATAAATTTCACATGTCAATCTAGTAGTCATGCATCAATGTTTCTTGCTCAATGTTTTTGAAACATGCCTTTGGCAGTTGGTCCAACTAATTGAACTAACCATTGGCGCTTAATCAGCCCTCTATTGTCAAATACATAAGAGCCAAGATTCAAAAAAGATTACATACTTATTATGTATAGAACCATGAGAATATATAAAGTCTAAACTGTGTGTTAAACATTGACAATACTACAACATTTCATGAGGAGATCTTCTGTGCATATTGTGGAGATTGTTCTGGAATATTATGGAAGATGTTGCTAACACTGGTGTAATGCATATGCATGTCTCTAGCTCTCATCTCTCTCTATATATAACTGAGGAAATATGGAATGGTATGTTTTTCTTTGAAGTACTACATGAAGCATTGAATGACCCTGATGTATAGCACAGTATTCAGAACCCTACGTAATAAAACCTCTATATCACATTATACAAAGCAGAGCCAGATTGTTTCATATGCATATGCATGTCTCTAGGCCTCAGCGATATCCTTTCTCCTCTACATAGCAGTGTAGTGGATGGTCCAAACCCCACCAGTTCTTCCTCTCAACATCATATTATTTATTGTTTCCTTCATATGGCCTTGAATATTAGGAGAGATGGGTCTATTCCCATACAGACCCACCACTTTACGTTTATCCTTTCTCCTGGATCTTTTACACTTGTACGTATCCATCCCTATGAGACTTCTCGTGCTTGGGGTCGAGAGTTTGATGTCTTTTATGCTTTAGCATAGAATTCACGGTCTGTTCTACTTCATTTTACTTTATTTCCTTTTTCATTTTTGTAAGTGACCATTTGGTACTCTGGCTTTGTAAAGACATCATTGTACTCTACATTGCAAAGTCCCATTGGCCTACCCTAGTGGTCATGAGTTGGACATCAATCAAATTATATTATCTTATCTATATATAGCTGAGGAAATATTGATTAGTATGTACTTTTCTAAACTACTATATGCATACAGGGAATTGCCACCAATGTATCACACAGTATTCATAACCCTAAATAATGAAAACTCTATACCACTTTATACAAAGGAGAGTGAGATTGTTTTGTGACAATGTTAGAATCTATGAATACCTTTATCGGAAAAATTTCTTCACTTCAGTATGTGAATCATACCTTTAATAAGGTCACCCATAATACTATGCATGGGATGGTCATTTCCGAGGCCACCCAGAGCATTGGCAAGTTCTCTACAAAGAGCATACTTTGCACATCTTGGGATACCTGATATCAGCAAACATGGCATCAAAAAACCAATATAAAAAAAGTAGCAATGCTCATTATATTGGCTGAAAAACTAGTCAAATAGAATTTCCCATGCTTCAATCTGGTTAGATCTATAATTTCATGAGACCACATCTTTGATACCCATTCATAACCTTTAATCGATCTATAAGTTCATGAGATCACATCTCTGATACCCATTCATAACCTTTAATCGAGAAATCCAAGGAACAAACATTATTTTTGTCATAAAGGTACTATACTTAAATTATAAGGAGTTGTGAATTACTACTCAATAGCATCACACGATACTGGACAGTGAATGCCAATATGATTGAGAGGTGTTGCAGCTGCAACCTTTTTCCCAAATTTGTAAAATTTTGGACCCTCCTTTTGATTTTATTTAGCCCAGGTTTGTTTAATTTCTTTAAATCTGTCCTGGAAGTCCAGTTTTCTCTGCTTAAGAAATTGATCGTTTGAAGTCAGAAGTCCAGTCAACTATTTTTTTTTCACTTTTTCAAGAGTTGAATGATCTAATACTACCGTCTTCCTTGCCGACACCGTGGAAACCTTGGAGTATTTGTTTTATTTGAACACTTAACGTTTTGGATTTTTTGATGACTTTATTTATCGCTATCGGGAGTTTGTTGAAGTTTGAGTCAGGGCATTAGTTCTCTATGCCGCCTATGTTTCGGAAGGGAAACGATGAACATCCCGACGGACAGTTCTTATTCTCGCCGAATCCGTGGCCTTTATTTTTTCTAACCTTTTGATTGTCAATGACTTGGTTTTTCGCTTTCGAAAAGTTTTTTGACTTTGATCGGAAGGTTTTGTCCTTTGCATTGCCAACACTGTGGAGGTGTTCATATTTAAAGTTCTAAACTTTAGCACTTAGAACTTTCGATTGCCGACGAGTTGTATTTTACCATGGAACTGTAGTTGTTTGTGAGTTTTCCGTTACGACTGTCGATCAGACTATATGACCCGATGCTTAGTGTTTTCAACTACCGACGCATTAGTGGTTAGTGGTTTTGATCTTTGATACATGACTTTGGCAGCGTTTAGTGCTTGGATTTGGCGACACTATGGCAGTGCTTAGTTTTAATTCACTGACACTATGGAAGTGCATTGTCCTTTATTTCATCGACCTTTAGCATTAGAGCCTCCAATCGCTGAAGATTTTATTTGATCGCGGAACCCATAGTCTATTTGTCGCCCACCGTTGCGGCTGTTTAGTGAACTATCCACCTGACGGCTAGTGCTTTCGCCTGTCGATAGGGTTTTTTCCCGTCGATGAAGGTTTTTTCCTGTCGACTCTTTTTCACCAAAGGTTCACAACCCACGTTTTTTCTCTAGTCCTTTTTTTTGTATGCGTTTTGGTCCAGTTAGGGTTTTTTCCATGATGAGGAGCACAGTACAGAGTCTAGTGTAGAGGCAATGTGGTTCATGAGGAGTTTGTTCTATTAGGGTTGTGATTTTTATTACAGACAGTGGACTCAGAGGGTTTTAAGACACAAACTTGCAGGATTTTCTTTGCCTTGTTGTTTTTATTTTCATGCATTAATACTGTGTATAGTTTATTTTTACAGAATGCATATGGAGGAGGTAAATAGCTTGTTACAGTTTTGTTATATTGGTAAAAGCTAAATGGTCTAAGGACATGCTATGTTTATGACAGGGTGATTGCTGTAAAGAAGATATGTCTAAAAGACAAAAGTAGAAGAGGAAAAGAATTGTTTGAAGAAGTAGAGATAAAGAAAAGAGAAGAATAAAGTGAGGGTCTGAGATTAACAGTATCTCAAAAAGACCAATAGATTATTGAGGAGATCGATAGCAATAGAGGCCTAAGCTTGGAAAAAGTTCATCAGTGACCAAGTTGGTCCCTCTTCATAAAGTGCTCTTAAATTTTAATTTAAAATGTAACATATTGTATAAATTATGAGCACATACTACAAGACAAAATTTTGGAGCTGAAAGGTTGAGGAAGCCCTAAGGTCATCGAGGGGCAGCCCAAAGGTTTTGTTTTTTTGTATAAATATAGGAGAGTTTAGATGGAGGGAGAGCTTTTTCCCAAGAAATTTTTGATGATATTGTAAGAAGAACTACTTCCTTTTGCAATAAAGAATTACAAGTTTCTGCTGGAGAAAGTTTGGTGGAATGTTTCGAATGCTTTGCTATGGACCAGTTGAATGTGAACTATTTTGTTTTCATCTTATGCCCATTAACTGTGATATCATTCTAACTCATTGCATTTCTGTTTATGTTATGAATGTATTATAGTTATTCTGTGAAATTTCCACAATGAGTAATGAAGGTTGTCATAAACAATAAGCTATCTTGTTGTTCATATTTCTATTAATGTTCATGTGTTCTGAAATAAGTAACAACTATCTGTAATTTTTCTCAATACATGCACAGAAATACATTACTCATTGATAACTGATAATTTTTGTTCCCTAGGGATAGGTTAGTTAGTTGTAGTTATTTTTCTGATTGTTGGTGATTTAGATGCGAGAGAGTTAATACAAGAGGTAAGAACCCGCACATCACATTGTGACACTCCTTGCTATCTTTATCAGTTTGCATTTTTAGCTAGGCACTTGCACATCATAACTTAAACACAAAAAACTGAAATATACATAGTGGACCAGGCTGTAAATGATAAAACCTTTTAATTTGTTACTTGACCTATGGTAGCCAGATCGTAAGCTAGACGGATTCCCCATACCAAACAGTAATGGGCTATTTGGGAACGTTTATTGGGGAGAATCCCTAACTATTGTTACCTATGATTTTCCAGGCCTCAATAGTTTTTGGCTCTAGAAGGAGGGCCACCAGTGCATGGCTGGCCGAGGAAACTCATTTCCTTGAAATTACTCCATCGGTGACAGTTCTGAAAGTAGTTTGTTTCACAAATCCACTCTTGAAGATAAAGAGAAAGGGTATCTGTATCCTGTAGATAATGAAGTGGTTTATGATCTGAGAAGAATTACTAGGGAATATGCAAAGAAGATCAATGGATTACTGATTATTCCTGTCTTACCTAGAAGAGAATATTAGAAGAAAGATTGCTCTAAATTAGAATATTCAGTGTTGGTAGAAGACCTTGAAGAACTGGTAGAAGAATCCCTATAGGAAGTTGACCAACCTTTGAATCAATTGGATCCAAATACACCTTACTGTTCACCTGTTCATACCCCTCTTCAGTCACCACCTCATTCTCCACTCAGAATCACCGCTCATGTAAATGCAAACCAACCACCTCCACCACCTGCTTGGAAAGCTAGGTCACTTTTAAATTTGACACCTCCCTTGCATGATTTGCCTCAAGATTTTGACAAAATGTTACCTAAGTTTGACCCAGGTGAAGGAATTTTGGTGGATGATCATTTACAGAGTTTTTACCTGGCTATAGAAGGATTACGAGCTGGGGAGCATGAAGATGTCATATGTAGATTGTTTCCCCACACTTTGAAAGGAAAAGCAGCCTCGTGGTATTTTGCACTTCCTGCAAATTCAATCACGGATTGGAACACATTTGAGAGGATGTTTAGAAGTAAATATGCAGTTTAGAAAACTCATGCAGCCTTAATGAAGGGGTTATGTGCTCTAAAGAAAGAAAGAAAAGAAAAGGTACATGATTTTACTCAATGATTTGCTGCTTACCTAAACAATTTTACTGCATTAATTAAGCCATCTAAAAATGCTCTGATAGAATACTATACCTCAGCCCTTGGGAATGATATAGCCATGTTTTCCAAGAGATCAGTGAGACCTACACTAGCAGAAACTTATGAGGAAGCTGAGAAGATATAGGATGATTTGGAAAGCATGGAAAATTATCCTGAGCAGTCGAGAGAAAAGACTTTTGGAAGCAAAAAAACTTTATTACTGACTAAGCCTAAGGATGAGCGGTCACAGGATTTTGAAGGGATGTTGAAGATGATGCAAAATTTATATAACAGAGTGATATATTTAGAGAAAGAAAAAGAGGCTCACAAATCATATAATCGTTATTATAAGAAAAGGGAAGACAACAGTCAAACTAAGCCTCCTCCACATAGTCCTTCAGCAATGAATTGAACTGATGTAGGCATGGATAATTTTTGTACCTTTCATCAACAACCTCATTCTGAGAAGAATTTCCCTAAATTGATAAATTCTATGACACTGGTAATGAATCAATTATTATTCTCCAAATTAACAGAAACTAATAAGGAGGAAGAAAAGGACAATCAATTCACAGAAAAACAAGAGGAGGATGCTCTGGTTTTATGGGACCGTGTCTCAATGTTTGATACAGAAGAGGAAGGTTCTATGAAACAAGAGAAAACCTCAGAAACCAATGTGACAATAAGAAGTCATAGTTTGGTAAAAGAAGACGAGTCAATATTTCCTAAGATTAAGAAGCTTTAAGAAAAAATGAAGAAAATACAGAAGAACACTACAATTGTTAAAATACCGGAATTTACCATTTCAAGTCAAGAACCAAAGAAAATTAACATACCTGTTAAGCCTGTTGAAGATAAGATTGATAGTGTTAAGAGGAATCTCAAAGAACATGAAATGGGGTATCATATTGTGGAACAAATTAGAAAATTTAAAACAAATATCTCATTATTTGAAATGTGCAATTTACCTCAACAAAAAGAGAAACTTTTAAAAGCACTTAAAGTACCAGAAGAAGAGTTTCCCACTAACAACCAACCTGAAGAAGAATTTGGTGAAGCAAGTGTGGGAGGTAAGTCTAATTTTAGAACCCCACCATTTCTCCAAACTTTTGAGATTTTCAACTATAATGTGCACAACTGTTTAGTAGACTCAGGGGCATCAATCAATGTTATGCCACTTTCATTCTGCAAGAGAATTAATGGACAGCCTAAACCATCCACTTGGCAAGTTATTAAATTAGACAGGACAATTGTCAAAGTAATAGGAGAAATGGAAGATGTTTTAATTCGTTTATCTGCAAATGAGAAGGTATGTTAGTACATCGATATTGTAGTAGCAGACATCCTTGATGCTTATGGACTGGTTTTGAGTCGAGACTGGTTGGCAAGGTTAGATGGATAGTTTGCATCAGATTGGTCACATCTATGGTTGCCTCATAAGGGAAGTCCCAATCAGATAAAAATATTGAGAGAGCCTCAGATGAAGTACAATGTTACTCAGTTGGAGGGAAAAAATGAACCAGTGAATTCTGTGTTGGGAAATTACCAAGCTGAAGAAGCCAGCAGTTCACCTAACACCCAGCCCAATCTCCTTCAATTTTCACGGGCTGATGAGATTGACTGTAAAATAGTAGATTTAGTTTTAGATGTAGTTTTTAATTTGAGTTCAGTAGAAGTAGATGGTTTTGGGCCCTTTATTTGGATGGATCTAAAAAAATGGAAGGATCAGGAGCTGGCTGTGTCTTGATTGATCCAAGAAAAAATAAACATTTTCTTTCTTATAGATTAGAGTTCGAATGTACAAATAATACATTCGAGTATGAAGCACTAGTTCAGGGACTGAAAGAGGCAATAGAACTAAAAGTGAAAAATCTGAAAGTATATGGAGACTCTAAAATTGTTTTTAAGCAAATTCGAAATAAGATACACTGTATTTCACCACATTTAAAAGCCTATCAAAATGACGTTTGGGATTTGCTTATAAACTTTCATGCATTCAATATTGTATCAATTCCTAGATTAAAGAATGCAACAGTTGATTTACTAGCTACCTCAGCTGCAAGGCTAATACCTTCTAATAATAGATGCTCTATTGAATTAGTTTTCAGGCCTTCTGTTCCAGATATGATCACCAATTTACGGGTTTTTGACGACGATCAACAAATTTTGGAATGCTTGATGAATGATGAGAATTTTAAAGGAGCAATAATAGATGATGAAGAACATCAAGCAGAATTAAAATTTGGGAATTTTATTCCTAAGGGAGTCAGAACCTTGGAACAAATATTTGACTTAAAAAACAAATTCAGAAAGCCAGCGAATGTGAAGACTCATAGCTCATCCTTGCAATTTGAGCTAATAAATTTGGGGACTGAAGCTGAACCTAGATATGTAAATTATTTGGGAAAGTGATGTTCTTTAGGTGAAAGGAGTAAATTCATTATTCTGTTCAAACAGTACAAAGATGTGTTTTCCTGGACATAGGAAGAGCTTAAAACATATGACACAAAGAGTATACAACATGTCATCCCGATTAGAGCTGGATTCAAGCCTTACCAACAGCCTTTGAGGAAGATGCATCCAAAGCTGGAACCTTTGATTCAGAGTGAGGTGAAGAAATTGCTGGATGCTAAAATTATATTCAAAGTCAGAGATTCGAAGTGGGTTTTGAATTTGGTGCCCATAAGAAAAAAATCTGAAGAAATCAGGCTCTGTGTAGATTTCAGAAACCTCAATCGTGCTTCCGATAAAGATAACTATCCAGTCCCCCCCATGGAGAAAATAGTGTAGATGGTTTCAAGTTTTGAATTATTTTCATTGTTAGATGGATTCTCTGGCTATAATCAAGTATTAGTAGTTGAAGAGGATAGGCTAAAAAAAACATTCAGAACCAAGTGGGGAGCTTTTGCTTACAGGAGAATGCCCTTTGGACTCATAAACTGGAGCTACTTTCCAGAGGGCCATGGATATAGCTTTCCGTGGTTTGATTGGCTAAAGTGTTGTGGTATATCTCGATGATGTCATGATATTTTCAAAAAAGAGAGAGGAACGTGCATTCCATCTGCAACAAATTTTTGAGCGTTGTCGAAAATATGGTATTTCACTTAATCCTAAGAAATGCGTGTTTGCAGTCATAGAAGGAAAGCTACTGGGTCACATTGTTTCTAAGAAAGGGATCTCCATAGACCTAGAAAGTATTAAATCCATATAATAGATCCATTTACCCTATAACAAAAAAGGTATGCAATCATTCATGGGGACAATTAATTTTGTGCGAAGGTTTGTACCAGATTTTGTGCAAATTGGCAAACCTTTGTAGCAGATGGTTAAACAAAGTGTACAATTTAAATGGATTGATGAGGAAAAGAATGCATTTAGTAAGATAAAAATGTCTATTGCTCATGCAACTTCACTTAAAATTCTGATTTTTGAAAAAGATTTTATTCTGTACACTTTTGCATCCGACGATTCATTAGCAGCGGTGCTTACACAGTAGGAAGATGGGGGAGATGAGTACCCCATATCATTTACGAGCACTGGTCTTCAGGGAGATGAATTGAATTATCCAGCTATTGATAAACAAGCTTATGCAGTTTTCAAAGCGGTAAAGCAATTCAGGCCATACATACTTAAGAACCGTACTAAGGTAATAGTTCCACACCTAGCTGTAAGATCTCTTTTTGTACAAAAAGAATTAGGGAAAAGAAGAGGCAACTTGGTAACATCCTTACAAGAATATGATCTTGAATTCAAACTAGCATCTATAGTAAAAGGGAAAGGACTATGTAAACTAATGGCTGAAGGTAAAGACAATGAAGAAAGCAGTTGGGACAATGAAGCTGAGTTACATAGGGTGGATGTATGTCCTCTATTCACAGCTCCAGATTCCTGGTACCAGGACCTAGTTCATTACCTTCAAGAAGGATATTTGCGAGAACATTGGAATTCCAAACAATGAATAGCATTACGTCTAAAATAAGCTTCATATCAGATCATTAATGGAGTATTATTCAGAAAGAATTATGACAGAGTTTTTCTCAGATGTTTAGAGCAAGAAGATGTGAAGAAGGTCATAACATAATTACATGATGGGCCTGCAGGAGGTCATTTTTTTAGGGGTACAACAGCCCATAATATTCTTAGAGCTGGGTATCACTGGCCCACACTGTTTAAAGATGCTCATGCTCATGTCAGAAAGTGTGATGTTTGCCAAAGGTGTGTTGGAAGACAAGCCAAAGCAGCAGGGCCTTTAAAACTAGTGATGATAACAGAACCATTCGAGCAATGGGGGATTGATATCATTGGAGAGATAAAACCAAATTATTCCTTGCAGCACAAATACATTTTTACGGCAACTGACTACTATACCAGATGGGTCAAGGCCATTCCATTACACAAAGTTAATGAAGATGCAATCATGGAATTCTTACAAGATCACATTATCACCAGGTTTGGGGTTCCAATTTCCCTGGTTTTTGATAATGCTACTTAATTTTCTTCTATTAGATTAACTACATTTGCTAATGAAAGAGGAATCAAGTTGCATTATTCTACAAACTATTACCCACAAGGAAATGGTTTGGCAGAATCTACAAATAATAATTTGATTAGAATTCTAAAGATAACCATGATACAAAATCAGAGAAGGTTGCACTTAGCGTTACCTAATGCTCTTTGGGCTGATAGAGTCACACCCAAGAATGCCTTAGGTGTTTCACCATACACTCTTGTTTACGGAAAAGAAGCTATTCTTCTGCCCAACATTCTTTTACCATCTTCCATAATAGCTCAGGAATCTAGAGGTACCGATAATGAAATCCTACAAATTAGAATCTATAATCTTTTGAAGTCGGAAGAGTCTAGGTCCAAAGCCAAATAACGATTTAAGCATCAACATGAAGTAGTGAAATGTTGGTTTGATAAGCATAAAGCTAGGAACAAGGAATTCGAAGTGGGAGATCTGGTTCTTAAGTGGGATCATCTGCATGATCAAAAGGGGAAGCACACTAAGTTTCAACAGTTATGGGTAGTCCCTTTTCAAATTGCAGCCAAGCTTGGCCCCTCAACTTACAAGTTGCAATATTTATAGGGGTGGGAGGAGAACTTACCAGTTAATGGTTTAGTTCTCAAACCTTATTTTTCTTGATTGATTTTTATTTCTTGGTTATCTTGTACATAAATAAAATGATTGGTTTGTTTTATTTTTGACTTATTTTGTTTTTTTAGTTAGGGTTTGTTTGATTTTAATAAAAAATCACAACTTTTGGTTGCATGGAGTTCATTAGAATTATGTATTAACTAAAATACTTGATTATAAGACTGTGTACTATTGATTTATTTGAAAGAACTGCTTCTAGTTTAGCAGTTTTCCTAAATGGCTATGAACACATTGAAGTCCTACTTAATCCTTGTAAAATAACTCAGTATCAAAAGGTCTAGAATACTAGTTCGAGGCTCCACCCATTTTACATTAAAAATGTCTTAGGGGGTGATAGCAAAAGACCCATGGAGAGGAAGCATGGTGAACAGTATATTATATTTAAATGATCCCATGACAAGAATTGAAAGCCAAAAGCCAAATAAGAGTAAAAAAACTCCTAATAAAACAATATGTATCAAAACAAAGTACTGAACCATATTAGTACAAGACACTATGGACAGAGGAGCCTGAATAAAAATTTCAGAAAGAAGGCAAAAAGGAGGACTCAAAAGAAAGGACAAAAGTCTGAAAGCACAAAAGTGCAATATGGCATGGGAATGAGGAACAAACAAATATTTCTGTTTACCATATGTTACAATCCTGTGGTGTCTAAAGCTGGTAGCTACCCAAAGGTAGAGGTAAAAATGAAACTCATATTCATGGCCTCAAAAGATTTATCTAGACTTTGAAATCTTGGTTTCCATTTTCCCTAAATTGGACTATCATCAATGATTAAAAGTACATACATCTGCCATTTGGGAAATCCAGACATCTAGAAGAATTCAACATGTTGGTATTTATTGTCAAACAGTCTTTTACTTAAAGAAGAAATTGTCCAGATATTTGTGTTCACCAGGTAGTTGCCAATTGTTGCAGCTGCAACCTTTTTCCCAAATTTGTAAAATTTTGGACCCTCCTTTTGATTTTATTTAGCCCAGGCTTGTTTTTATTTCTTTAAATTTGTCCTAGAAGTCCATTTTTCTCTACTTAAGAAATTGATCGTTTGAAGTCGGAAGCTTAGTCAACTATTTTTTTCGCTTTTTCAGGAGTTGAATGATCTAATACTACTGTCTTCCTCGCTGACACCGCAAAAACCTTGGAGTCTTTGTTTTATTTGAACACTTAACGTTTTGGATTTTTTGATGACTTTATTTATCGCTGTTGGGAGTTTGTTGAAGTTTGAGTCGGGGCATTAGTTCTCTATGCTACCAACGTTTTGGAAGGGAAATGATGAATGTCCCGACGGACAGTTCTTATTCTCACCGAATCCATGGCCTTTATTTTTTCTAACCTTTTGATTGTCGATGACTTGGTTTTTCACTATTGGAATTTTGTTTGACTTTGATCGAAAGGTTTTGTCCTTTGCATTGCCGACACTGTGGAGGAATTTAGATTTAAAGTTCCAACCTTTAGCACTTAAAACTTCTGATCGCCAATGGGTTGTATTTTTCCGCGGAACCACAATTGTTTGTGAGTCCGCTGTTGCGGCTATCAATCAAACTATATGACTCGACGCTTAGTGTTTTCAATTGCCGACACATTAGTGGTTAGTGGTTTCGATCTCCGATACATGACTTTGACGGGATTTTTCTCGGATTCACTGACACTACGACAACGCTTAGTTTTAATTTGCCGACACCACGAAAGTGCATTGTCCTTTATTTCGTCGACCTTTAGCCTTAGAACCTTCGATCGTCAAATATTTTATTTGATCGCAGAACCTGTAGTTTGTTTGTCGCCTGCCATTGCGGCTGTCTAGTGAACTATCCACCCGATGGTTAGTGCTTCCGCCCGACAATAGGGTTTTTTCCCACTGATGAAGGTTTTTCCCCGTCGACTCTTTTTCACCAAAGGTTCATAACCCGTGTTTTTTCTCCAGTCCTTGTTTTTGTATGTGTTTTGGTCCAGTTAGGGTTTTTTCCACGATGAGGAGCACAATACGGAGTCTAGTGTAGCGAAAATGTGGTTCATGAGGAGTCTGTTTTATCGAGGTTGTGATTTTGATTACAGACAGTGGACTCAGAGGGTTTTAAGACACAAACTTGCATGATTTTCTTTTCCTTGTCGTTTTTCTTTTCATGCATTAATACTGTGTATAGTTTATTTTTACAGAATGCATATGGAGAAGGTAACTAGCTTGATACACTTTTGTTATTTTGGTAGAAGCTAAATGGTCTAAGGACATGCTATGTTTATGACAGGGTGATTTATATAAAGAAGATATGTCTAAAAGACAAAAGCAGAAGAGGCAAATAATTGTTTGAAGAAGCAGAGATAAAGAAAAGATAAGCAGAAAGTGAGGGTCTGAGATTAACAGTATCTCAAAAATACCAATAGATTATTGAGGAGATCGATAGCAGTAGAGGCCCAGGATTGGAAAAATTTCACCAGTGACCAAGCTAGCCCCTCTTCATAAAGTGCTCTTAAATTTTAATTTAAAATGTAACATATTGTATAAATTATGAGCACATACTACAAGACAAAATTTTGGAACTGAAAGGTTGAGGAAGCCCAAGGTCATCGAGGGGTATCCCAAAGGTTTTGCTTTTTTGTATAAATATAGGAGAGTTTAGATGGGTGGAGAGCTTTTTCCCAAGCAATTTTTGATGATATTGTAAGAAGAACTACTTCCTTTTACAATAAAGAATTACAAGTTTCTACTGGAGAAAGTTTGGTGGAATGTTTCAAATGCTTTGCTATGGATCAGTTGAATGTGAACTATTTCATTTTCAGCTTATGTCCATTAATTGTGAGATTGTTCTAACTCATTGCATTTCTGTTTATGTTATGGATGTCTTATAGTTTATTCTGTGAAATTTCCACTATGAGTAATGAAGGTTGTCATAAACAATAAGCTATCTTGTTGTTCATATTTCTATTAATGTTCATGTGTTCTGAAATAAGTAACAACTATCTGTAATTTTTCTCAATACATGCATAGAAATACATTACTCATTGATAACTGATAATTTTTGCTCCCTAGGGATAGGGTAGTTGGTTGTAGTTATTTTTTTGATTGTTTGTGATTTAGATGTGAGAGAGTTAAGACAAGAGGTAAGAACCTGGGCATCACATTGTGACACTCCTCGTTATCTCTATCAATTTGCATTTTTAGCTAGGCACTTGCACATCATAACTTAAACACAAAAAACTAAAATATACACGGTAGACCGGGTCGTAACCGGTAAAACATTTTAATTTGTTACTTGACCTACGGTAGCCGGACCATAAACCGGACAGATTCCCCATACGAAATAGTAATGGGCTAGTTGGGAAAGTTTATTGGGGAGAATCCCTAACTGTTGTTACCTACGATTTTCCAGGCCTCAACAAGAGGGAAGCTGGAACTTGGAGCCATAATTGGGCAAGCATTGAATAGTACATAACAAGGTTAGCAATAGATTCAAACAAACAACAATTGGCACAATGTGGCATAGTTAATAACCAGAAATTAGCAGATGTGGCTATACAAAAGCCTCAGGGATAGGATTTACATCCAAATTTCAAGTTTAAACTACTGCAAGGAGACGCCATATGAACGAATACATATAGAAATATGCATAATATAACCTTCACATTTGTGACTAATTGCACTTTCTAAATAAGTACAAAATGTTATGGCCCATCAACAGTGACAAATACAGAATCATATAAAGAAACATAACATCATTAAGTTCATGTTAATATATGGAAACAATAGAAATATATTTATAGGAAAATTACATGCCAAAGTAGCAAATATGGCATTGTCAGAAGGACATAAAATCGCTTTCAGAAAGATAATAAATGGCAATACATGCAGAATAGAGATGTAACAGGATGTAACAGAGATTGCATCAAATCATAAATCCATGTCCAAATTTTGTTGGGATGGTAATCAAAACCATAGCAACCATAGTTACAATTTAGTGCACTAGATTTAATTAGCTATTCAAATATCACAACCAATTGTGCATTGGATCTAATCAGCTCTTCAAATATAACAACCAATTGAAAATGTTAAATAAATTTTACTTGATTTTTTTATTTAAATTCAATGTCTTGATTGAATAAGATGAAATCTACACAATGTTGCGAAAGCGAAAATAACTTGGTACTACAGACAACAAAGAGAAAAGTGGAATGGGAAGAAATAAATTATTTGAAAAATGATAATAAATTCATAGGATTGCACCATTTTTGCATAAAGAGAAATGTTTAGTGCATCATCAGAATCCAAAGCTGATTACATAAATGCATGCTGCATATAGTACTTTTTCATCATTGCAATGGATGTTAAGTAGTATAATGGTTGTTAAGTAGGATGACAATTTTGCCTTGAAAGTGAACCACACAATCACCTTTTTATTGGAAGATCTTTGTTTTGCAAGTAAGCTTGTATCATCGACAATGCTTGGCTACGTTTGTTCAAGGGAACTAAGTGCCCTTCTGCTCTAAATGTCAGATGTGTTAATCCTTGATATTGTATAAACCACCCTGCCACCTAAATTCACAAAAAGAGCTGAATAAACTAATCACAAAAATCCAAATTAAAACAAACACAAAGCATCCTAATCACTTGTCAGAATGATTTAAAGTACTCGCAAATGGCATGAAAAATCTAACATATACATTAAAAAAAAACATGTAATATCTTAAATTCGCATTGATAACCATGATATCTATTGTAGTTGAGGATGGGAGTTTCAAAGATTACCTGTCTTCCATGGAACCACAGACGCCATTCTTTCTTTATGGGAAAATGTAATGCATTGATGCTATATTTTGTAGCAGTGACAGGCACTCTCCCATCAATATCTCCATTCTTAACATTGGTCATCAAGAAGAAAACGAACTTTATAAGCAACATTATCCATTAAGGACTAATAGTTATCCAAAACATTAAATGGCCAATGCATATAAAAAATCTTTGCACAAACCTGTAAACCCAAATCCTTAGACCACTTTTGATAAGTTTTGTGTAGATTGGAAGAACTGAGAATACTATGTCAATATATTTGTCGAACACAAAATCACTGCATCAAGCAATCAGAATCGGGATTTAGAAAATGAAATGAAAGATGACTTGCTATCATGAAATTAAGGTATAACATCCAAAATGATGAAGGATGTTGGCACATCAAGCTAATAACTTGCATGCTGAAGACCCAAAAAAAGACATAAACAACTAAAAATAAATTATTATATATTAATTTAACACAAATATATTATGAATGAAGAGATTTTCCCCTCAAACATATTTTATCTCAATAGATTCAGAGATATCATGATTCAAAATAACATGACCTATATTAGTGATTAGAATACATATACACACTTGCAGACTGCCCACTTGAGAGGAATCTTTGTAACATTTGCATGAAGAGATTCTTGAACATCACACCTATTGAAATATTGATTTTTGTATACTTCAAAACATGGGTCATATCCACCATAAAAGAATCTCATTGTTCTCCTAGAGACCTGCAAGTACAAGCAGTTAAATTCAAATCAAAGCTACTTGATATTTTGCTGCTGAAATCAGGATCCAATAAAAAACTTTGAAGTGAATTAACTTATTTTGTGAATATGTAAGCTTGTCTCTCATCCTTACTCCTGAATTCGAGCTCATAAGACAACGTGGTGCATAGATATTATATATTTCAATATTGCTATACTCCTCAAACAACAAATCTATAGATTTTGTGCATTCATCCGTCTAGTTGAACAATTTGAAATTACAAATGCTCTTAATCGTATTATACATTTGATCAGATATAATTGTATGGGTCCAAGTATAATCTATTATTCCTTCCCAGACATGGAACTCATCTGTTTTAGGATTACCCACATGCGCATGTCTTACAACCTTAGCAAATCTTCAATGCCAAGTACTTGCTGTAATTTAAAATTTTCATAAAAGAAAGATAGATTCTATTCTAGCACTAACAATGAAGCCTTTGATATTGATGGAAGGGTATTTCAAGTTATTCTGGCTTTGGTCACAGACAAAATCTACAAGATTCAGTACATAATGGCCTGAAAAGAAAGGAAAAAGTTTACACTATCTACTTCAGATTCATGCATATATTCATACATAGATCTACACTCATAAGGGAAAACAAACATTAATAGAAATATATTATAGTATATACACTGTCCCTGCCATGTTGTATATCCCAAATTGTATGACAGAGTGTTGTAGAGCATTTACTGCAAAGTGCTCTAGACAATATATGTCATAGTGTATATCATGCACTGCTTGGTGGTTACGTTTTTCCCCTTCCTATGAGGAAACTGTAAAAGTACATAGAAAATAGTAGGTTTTAATTACAGAAAACTTGCCTACATTAACTGTAAAAGTAAAAATAACAGTAGGTTTTAATTATAGAAGAATTGCCTGCATAGCTTTCTCCTCCTAGGTAAAAGTCATGGGTTTTATACTGTGGGAATATCTGGAACCATCTCACAAGAAATTCATATGAATCCTCAGCTGCAAAACCCACATTCTTAAACTCCAAAGAATCCTTTACCACTAATATAATATTGCATGAGGTAACACTTGATTAATTTCATCTTGTTCAGTGTGGAATTTACTAGTAACTTTATCATCCAACGCCAACAAATCAAAAGAAGTATTGGTATATGAAAATACCACACCCACGGGAGATTCTAAAAAGAGAAAATTTGCTTCTGTGTGCAGAGTATAAATCAGGAGGAACAATCTTAGAAATCATATATATAATCATATATCTTATTAGATGATAACCAGTTTGCTTACCTTTTTGTTCCAGGAGTATGTGTTTAGGGAAAGACCAGTGCCATTTGTTTTCACCTGAAGTGAACCCAACCCTTTTGTTGCTTCATACCCAATGGATGAACATCCAGGGCCTGCAAATTAGGGACAAACTAAGACAAGTTTACTAGAAGATCCATAGATAGGGGCGAAATACCAAATTTTTAACCTATCATCCATAAATATGGGCAAACCATCTCCGTTTCTCCTCCAAAACTGGAAAATTCTGGTGATTTAACCTCCATTGCCAAATAAATTCGAATGAATGTCAAGATTTTCCCCATAATCGAGCAGGCTAAATTCCATTTTATGAATTTTCAAAGCTTCGAGGTGCATGCTATTTAATTTGGGGAAAATATATGTAAAATAAAAAATGGGCTAATTTATTAAATAAAAAAAAAACCATTTTAATATTAAAAATTCACCCACCTTTTTTTGGTCACTCCTTAAAATTCGCTTATGGGCTATAATTCGCCCCTAAAATCATCTTTGTATGACGTTTAAATTAGGATTTGAGCCTGGTGAAGCTACATCGACTGGTGTATCTAGTTCAACAGTCACAAATCATGAGCAACTATATTCAAGTTAGAAAAGCACCTCAGTATGGGACTGGGGACTCTCACGTTGTGCACATCATGAATCAGGTGGGTGGTGATGTCAGATGCAAAATTTACCTGGCCACTAATGCATAAAGGAGGTTTAACTTGATAGTGATAAGGATAGTTCATAATTGCATTATACGTATCATATTCTGCAAGGTTAGGCCTGTAATAGGTCAAGGCATTGAAATATTTACCTGAGATTCTAAGATGGGATCCGGCCTCTACCTTTACTGCATATGGATCTGAGACTGGTTCTGGGTCAGCACCCAAGTTTAATTATAATTGAGTCTTTGATTGGTTAAAATATTTTTCTTGGTTCTTTAATATGCTCAATTTGTGTTCATGTAATTACAAATAAAATAAATCCTCAAATATATATGAGTGGGATTTAGATAGTCGATCCCAAACCCTATTATCTCTGTGGGTTTTTTGGGCAGAAGCATGAATTTTGTGGGCAGTTTGGACAGAGTCATGACCTATGTGAGCTATTTGACTAAGTCGTGACCTTTTTTGGGCTGCTAAGCTGGGTTGTAGGAACCTAATTTTCCTTTGGCTCATGCTTAACAGTTTGTTTCAATGGTGTAGTAGGAATAAAGATTGCCAAGAGAAAATTCATGCAATTTCTTTATTGGATCTTTGAAGATCGAGGTGCATGGAACCAATATTACAGATATAAGGTAGACAATTTAAAAAATTTACACTTCATTGTCAAAATTGCAATTTTCCATGACACAATTAAAAATGACTAACATAAATGACTAATTCATATTTTTCTAGCTAGTCATTTTTTATGCCATGACTAAATTGGTCATTTATGTTAGTCATTTTTAACTTTGTCACTTATTATCTAGTTATATTTGTTAACTGGTGACTAAATTAGTCGTTAATTTTAGTCGTTTATAGTTGGGTCAATCAAAATTGCTCATATTTAGTAGTAAAGCACTTAAAAATCCTATGGTGACTAGAATTTTTAGTCACGTAGTAGTTAATTCCTCATTTTGTACTAGTGACGGGTCTTATTCATCTTCTATAGATGAGGTTAAAATGATGTCTAGTGAATCAGTTAGTATTACAACCAGATCCCAGAACTATGACCCTCCTTCAGAAAAGAAATATAATAACACTTCACATGATAAACCTACAATTTCCACCCCTCCTCCTACCGATGGACTTTATATTGAAAAACTTGTTCTCAACACAGTCCTACGGACACCAAAGAGTACAATTTGAAAATCGTTATTTAACCCAATTGCGTGAGCCACTCAATACTACAATGTAGTAAAAGATTTGGCTCAGGAACCATGTGTTATGTCCACCCTTGAAGTACTCTAAACATGTCCGCCACAGAGGAAGAATTTTTTTTCAGTTCTTGGAGTTATGGATCCTAAGAATATTAATATCATCTCCTTTAAACTGGATGATTTTAAGTCAAGGATTTCCCATTAGTCATCTTTATAACTGTCTATGAAATTTATTGGGAAGAAATTCCATCTCACCGTGTTGGATGAAGGTGCCTCGACTTCTGTCATGTCTCTGTCATGTTTTAGAGCTATAGGCTCCCCTGAAATTAACTGGTCACCCATGACTTTGAAGGCCTTTGATGGTCATGGTTTTCAACCTTATGTGTTACTATCCTCTCTCCTAATTGAACTGGGGGGAAAATAAATATCCATCCATGTCGAGGTTTTCGATGCTCCGATAGACTACAATCTCCCGCTAGGAAGGAATTGGTTCTATGGGGTGCAAGAAGTTTCCTCATGTATTTGATGTGGTCCAATTCCCATTTGAGGGGAAGGTTGTTACAGTTGATAAATTGGAGTTTTGTTCTCCAAACACAAGTTCTAATTCTATGAACAATGTCTTTCTCTTGGATTATTTGGCTCTGTAGTATCAGGACATAGGGGTAGGTATGCTCCAATATTCCTCACTTATGGGAGTATTTTCATTAAAAATTCATCCCCCCACCTTCACAAATTGCGTTTGTGAAAATCATCTCCTCTCAGAGTCACGACACTTCAGATAAAGGAAAATCAATTGATGATTCAACACCTTTCAGCCTTTTTGAAAAGACATACTAGGATATCCATTCCACCAACGATCCTGCCATTAATGATCATCTTTTAGTGGCCTCCGACCCTTATCACCTACCATATTGGTTAAATTACCCCCCCCAGATCTATATTATCTTTTGCACCCTCTTCCATCAGATGAATCCATCATGGAAGTCATGTCACTAGATCAGATTCCTTGGAAAGACCATCATAACCGATCCTCTTTCCTTCCCAGTTACCAAATGGTAGAATATCACTTTCAAACACTGGTTTCATATGATATTATAACTATACCTCAGTCATTGGTACTCATTCACAATGTTGAATTCGAGGGTAATCTGAGCAATATTGCTAAGACCATTTTGGTCGACATATCAATAAAACCTGGAGTTGTAGAGAGTATTCACTTGGTCCAGAATTGTTTTCCTTTAGAAATTAGGTCTTATACGACCCTTTTTATGGAATTTAGGGACATTTTTGCTTGTACATATGAAGACATTCCAAGTATAGATCATTCGATCATCGCTCATGAGATCATAACTTACCCTGATTCCAAACCAGTTTGTCAAAAGTTAGATCAAGTACATCCATGAAAAGCAGCGACCATTAAGGAAGAATTTGAAAATTATCTTAAGGATGGGTTCATCTACCCTATGCCATTGGCAGAATAGGTTTCTAATATTGTTCCCATGAACAAAAAACATGGAACTATTAGGGTTTGCATTGATTTCCGAGATCTCAATAGGGCTTGTTCTAAGGATAATTTTCCTACTCCTTATATCAATCAAATCATCGATAACTGCATTGGGAGCATCATATTTTCATTAATGGATGTATTTTTTGGCTATAATAAGATAGAGATACTCCCTTCCGATCAACATAAAATGACCTTGATTTTCCCATGGGGTACCTTTTTCTATAGAAAGTTTCCTTTTGGCCTAAAAAATGTTGGTGCTACCTTTCAACACGCCATGTCTTATGCTTTCCATGACTTCAAACATATCGTATAACCATACCTAAATGACTTACATGCTCACTCACATCATCAAAAGCACCATGTTGACCATCTAAGATCCATTTTTCTCAGGTGCCTCCATTACAACATTATGTTGAATCCACACAAATGTGTTTTTTAAGTTGAGACTGGCAGATTGCTTGGCTTCATCGTTTCCAAGGATGACATCTGTATAGAACCACTAAAGATAGAATCCATATTGGCCCTACCATCTCCTACCAACGTTACCAAACTTCAAATTTTTCAATTCAAAGTTTGCAAGGGAAGGAAAACTTTCATCATCGTTTTGTTTGTAACTACACTAAGAAGACACATAGTTTCATGCATTTGTTAAAAAAACATACACCCTTTTTTTGGGATGAATTTTCACAACGTGCATTTGATAATATCGAACAAACAATTACACATGCACTTGTGTTGCAACCACATGATTACACCATGGATTTTTCTTTGTATGTGGTTGCGTCATTCACTACCATTGGCATGGTACTATTTCAAACAGATGTGCATGACCATAAACATGTGATTTATTACATAAGTAAGAGTCTCATTGAATCTTAAACCTGTTATTCGCATGTTTATGAGTTGGCTCTAGCCATGGTCATCAAGGTCCTGAAATTTCATCACTACATCTTGCTCCACACAACTAATGTGTACACAGATTCTAACCCCATGTATTACATCTTGACTTGTCAAGTGCTTGGGGGAAATACTCTCACTGGATTATTATTCTCCAAGAATTCGAGTTAGAGTTTACGAAATCCAATTGAAGGAAGTCTGTTTTATTCAGAGATCTTATGTGTGATCTTCCTTGTATTACTCAGGACAGCCAACGCTTGGATTTGTTACCCAATGAATCCATGTTCTTCATTAGTACATCTGACCCTTGGTATGGATATTTGATTTTATATTTCCAGACTCAATATTTTCATCCTAATGCAAACCGTGACAAAATTCATCATATTTTTCATCATGCCAAGTACTACCTGATCGTCAATGATACATTATACCATCACGGCATCGATGCACTTTTGCGGCGTTGCTTAACTCATGAAGAGGCTGAAATAGTCTTGAATGATGGCCAATTTGGAGCAATATGTGGCAACCAACTTTCTGGTATGTCTACTGCTCAGAAAATTTTACACGTTGGGTACTTTTGGCCCTCAATGTTCAACGATTGCATGGAGGAAATGAAAAAATTCCCACCCTGCCAGCTTTTTCAATCCAAAAAGCACACCCATCATGCTCCTTTACATCCTATCATCACTGTCACCCTTTTGCGAAATGGGGCATTGATTTTATGCATTGTAATCCTACCTCAGTCAGGGGGCATGGTTAAATCATCATAGTCATGGAATAATTTACAAAATGGGATGAGGAAATGCCTACATATGCCGAAGATGGAAAATCCGCTGCCCTATTTCTCTTCAACCACATAATCGCTAGGTTTGGATTACCTCAAGCCATTTTGAACGATCATGGTTCACATTTTCAAAACAAGATGATGTCAGAACTAAGTGCCAAACTAGGTTTTCATCATGATAACTCTACACCCTACCACCCACAGGCCAATGGTTAGGTTGAAGCCATCAACAAGGTGTTGAAAAATATGCTTCAAGGGATGGTAGGACAAGCGAAGTCCAATTGGAATTTGCAATTGTTTTCCACATTATGGGCTTATAAGATGACTATTAATACATCTATTAGTTTCACCCCATTTCAATTGGTGTATGGGCTAGAAGCTACTCTCCTGATCGAATGTGAAATTCCTTCTCTGAAAATTGCTATAGAATCGTTACCCAATACCACTTTAGAGGAAGAACAATTCTTGTACTTGAATAAGCTTGATGAGACTTGTTGAGATGCTACCATCATCTAATGAGGTACATAAATGATGAATTAAGACTCAATATGACCGATCCATTCATACTCGACTCTTCAACAAAGGTGATCTGGTCCTGATCAGGGTCACCCATAAAGTCAGCCCTTGGATATGCATAACCCTCGACCATCAATAGCTGGCCTCGTAACCAATGGAAAAGGATAGAACCATAGGTCACTATGGGCCCTCCACCACCTTCGTGATGAACCATAGCCTCGACCCATTGCAACATCCATGGATCCTTGAGCTCCAATAAATTGAGAGGAACCTATGGACATAACAAAGGCACCCTCTCTAGGAAGAATGATACCACCATTGTCCTGTAGCCAAACTGCTTCAGCTCACCTCGATGACACTTTATGAGCTGATATTTGAGGCTTACTAGTATCCCCTCACTCCAATTAAATATGGTTGGAGCCATGCATTCCAATGCATACAACATATGTGATCAAGTAGTATGGTGAGCAACTCGGATACCTGCTACCTTCTATATAATGAATTCCATAGTCCTCAATGGTTGGTCCATGATATGTTTAATCAGGATCGTCCACCCTTGGGACCTTGTCCCGACTGCATAGTACTCATCTATGAGGTCATCAACGGACATGTCTCCTCCCCTAGGACCTGTAAGTATTACTAGAATCAATATATGGGATAGTCTGGTCAGAAAGTAGATTTCCTCGACATCGATCGTCAGAATGTGGTTTTGAACTTGAAAATGTTGTTGATCTGGGTCCCACATCTGTATCAAATGATCCAGAAAATGCACATGGGCTCTCATCCCTGGAACCCTAAATTATTTTATGAGTCCACACTCCCTTCAGGACATCACAGTCATTGGGTCATTTTCCACTTGGGAATCATCTAAATCATTTTCACGCTCCTTCCAAATTACCATTTTGTGAATCAAACACCTGTGGAATATCCACAAGGAAACCATTAGTTTCCAATAATTTGAATAAAACTTGAGTTTCATGATTAAAAATTGATTTTTGGGAGAGCCATGGATGCTGATGCCCTTTCCCTTAGGGAACAGAGTGACGATGTTGTCTCTCCTAGAAGATAGAGTGCCTCTGACACTATTTCCTCTTTTAGTGAGAGCACCGATGCACCTCCAAAAATGGAGAAGAATGTCACCCTATGCACGCCTTCTTCCTTATAAAACTATCACAAAACACTGAAAAAACATAATAATAATTGATTTTTCAAATGTGAAAAAGAATGGAAAGGTGTTATCTCTTACCTGCTTCTGATGATTCGATGAACGAATGTCTGTAGCTCTCGAAATCTCTGTCACAAATTCCTCTCCTAAACATAATTTTCACCCTAACTCTATGGTAAAAAGCACAATGGTTAAATTTTTTAACTATTTCATTATTTGTCTAATGTTTTTTATTTTTAATTGGAAATAATTAGTGGAATATTTAAATGTTATGGGTTTTCATTATGTTTTTCCTATAGTTTTCATGGTGCAATATTCTAATGTCTTTTTTGAAGATTCTGAGGGCATTATTGGGCATTTTTTTGCTACGATTGAGTTTCTTTTCATATTTTTCACAGTCTAACTTAAGTTGAAAAAGTACCGAGTGCCTTTTATACCCCGAGCATGCTTGTTAAAAATCCATTGAAAAGGTATCGAGTGTGCTTTTATTGGTTTTTTAGACTCATTAAAATGGATTACAAAAAAAGGAATACCCCATCGAGTCATATTTAAGCTCTTTTTTAGGATCCCTAACTACAAAATGATTGCCAAGTGAACTTGATCCTTTCACGCTTGTAAAAATACTTGAAAGGTCATCTTTTTAGTGACAGTTTACCCCTTTTTCAGATCGGTTAGACTCAGTTAAGAAAAAGGTATACTCTAGTTCATCACGACTAGAAGAGTTCTCCTAGGTATCAATTTATACTCTTTTAGACGTTGGGGACTAAATCTACAAAAAAGTTCAATTTAGAGTCTTCTTATTCATTTCAGGCTCTGTAAATATGAAACGAAAAGTATGTTTATCTTCGCCGGACTCATAAAATTAAATGTTAAAGGACCCCGATTGGGAATGAACCCCTCCTTTCTTAGGTTCATAAAACATATGAGAATGGACTCGTCATCTGATGCGATATATCGAGCACTTTATACCCTTTTCATGCCTCATCATGATTGGGAAATTAAGGGAATGTTGAATATATTTCATTTGTATTAATGGAAGCTTAATCCACCTTTGAACATGGCACCTATCTGTATTTTCATACAAACAAATGGGTATTCAGCTTGTCATCGAATCGGTCCAGTTTCATGAGTCATTTAACTCCTTTGAGTTAATTCAAAGAATGCAATTGTTATGCCCTTGAATTATGTTTGGTCTCTTCCTCGATCGAGTTCATGCTACCAAGTCACTTGT
Source organism: Pseudotsuga menziesii (assembly GCA_001517045.1). Taxonomy (NCBI): domain Eukaryota; kingdom Viridiplantae; phylum Streptophyta; class Pinopsida; order Pinales; family Pinaceae; genus Pseudotsuga; species Pseudotsuga menziesii. The sequence goes on along the minus strand of LPNX010995186.1, from coordinate 262,232 downwards.
CATGTCATTCAATGTTCAAAGGGAATATTTACTACATTCTACCTCTACAGTTACTTTACCTACCTTCGATTCGGTCATGTATGAGTTAGTATTATGGTTTTTCCTATATCATGATCACTTCAAAATCACCTTTTTTTCAAGTTTCGTGTCGATGATGGGGGGGAAATTATGGCCCTCCTTTGACAAGTCTATTCCCTTCGAATTCAACTCATCATCTGAGAATTATAGAAACCAGTCAAGTACCTTGAATCTTGCATGCCTCAATGGAAAGTTTCCTCCCTTTCGACAGTGGAATTTCATCATTGGCCTTTGATCGAGATATTCCACTGATTGTTTGACTTTAGCTTGTCTATTCACATTCGGAAGAATGTACTAGGGTACCTTGGGAATCATTAGCATTAATGGTGATTTCCCTTGCACTTGTTAGCGATATACATCGATGACTGGTAATCAAGTGGTTTCTTCGATGTTTGACATCAGGAAATCTATTCACATGGATACAATCGTATTATTTGGGATCGGAATGAAGACCCTAAATGGTTAGGAATTCTCTTGAATATCTTCCTATCTTTAGGTTGAGATGGAGTAATTCTTGATTCATTGCCTGGATCTACATTGTATGTCTGGTGGCTATGCTCAAGTTTGGGTCAAGATGACATAGATATACAGTGTATATTCCATATCTATGTCGCAATTTGAGTCTTGTCAATCATGGATCTACAGTGTATTATTGGTAGCCATGACATGGTCATTATACATGGATCTACAATGTATTGGTTAGCAACCATGATTTGAGTAAGATATTTTGTAATTAGTCTTCTGACAAGCCTTCACTCGCCACTCTTTTGCTTATGATTCCAGATCACATATATCAAATCATTTCACCTATCATATCTTTCTAGCTTCATACTTTGGGGGGAATTCTGTACACCTAAAATTGGTTTCTATGATCAATCCCCGGAAGTGATATGGCCAATACATCTTTTGAAGATATTTTTCCCAATTCTAATAGATTTGAAACGCCTTGCCTCCTGACATAGGGTGTTAGACACTTTCCTACTGACATAATGCACCGATGACACTTATTGCCTCAAGACAAGGAGTATCAGTGTACCTTTCCCATGTATGAGGAGTGCTAACATTGTTAAAAAGTTAAAAAACAAATATTTTGAGAACCTTCTAGATGAAATTCCTCGTGGAGGCTTATCCCAACTGCTTGGAGTAGGTGGCATCCGTGCCCCTATCCTCTAGGGATCATTCCTCACCTTCCTCCTAAAAGATATCAACCCCTTTGGGATTCCTTTGGCATATATATATGAGCTTCCCTTCATGGATAGGGAGAGGTAAGAGAACTAAGAGATCACATTTATGCTGTTGGAATCATTGTTGGTATATGAGGAAAAGAGTGTGGTTGTGAGTGAGGCTTGCAAACCTTGTAGAGTGTGTGTGAAAGTGATGTCAAAGGAATTATGAGAACAAGGATTCAATGTAAAGGCTTTGGTTGTAGCTTTATTCTCTTATATTTTTAATACAAAAATGTTCCCCTTTTCCATGAATTATTTGTGTCAATATTGTTTGTTCATTACTTTTCTCCTTGACTATTAGTATAGACCATTGAATTGTCTTGCTACTTTCACCATTGTATCTTTTTATTCATCTTCTTTTGCAGGCACAACTGAACACAGGAAAATTACAAGGAAAGGATCACCTTCATCATTGAGGTAAGAAAGCTTTGCATTCAATTAGTTCCATGATATAGGGAAATGATGCATCACTGTGGCTTTCTGTTTTATATTTTCCCCATGTAAACTAGGGAAACAATCTTTTTCTACATTTAAATGAATACCTACACTCATACAAGGAATCCCATGCACATATCATATTTTTTCTTATAGGTTTCACCCTATCAATATTTCAAAATCATATATGGTGCACATACATGTGTATTTTCATAGTAATTCAACATTAAGTGTAAAATAAATTGAATATCTATTTGCATAAGTATATTCATGTTGCTCCACAAACATCCTACTTTAGTCTGCAATCTTTGGATCACTTGTGGATATAATAATGAATGTTTGGATAGCACGCAGGCCATGCCACAACATTCAATTCCCAACTAGTGCACCAAATGGATTTACTAGGAATTTATGGTGCTAAACCGACACCATACCTGGTTTACCCTCCCCATTTCCAAGCCAACACTTCTATCTAGGTCAACAGGGCAATGGAAGGAATCTACACCACAACATTCCATACTCAATGCCAAGCCAATGGCTTGCCCTTCCCTAAGCCACATTTGGATTTTTTCAGCACTCCTGGAATTAACAGTCCACACATTTCCCATTATCATGCTTCCTTCAGCTCAACATCTCACCTGTGTTATAACCAAACACATGTTCTACTAAAGTTATGGTTGAAGCGATTCTTATTATATTTCATTCCTAGAGACATTCATCGAACTAATTTTAATCATGAAATTTTAAAATCATTGCTCATATAAATCAATTTCTAAATAGGCAATTCTCTCATGGGGTTTGGATCTTGCGAAAATTAGGTTAAGGTTCTTCATGCATTGTGTCCTCCTTACCACTCTCACAATAAGCCACACAGTCAATACATAATAATTAATTCCATCCAAATTGTAAGTCTTCCCACTGCAAAAATTAAATTTATTTATCCATGATGTTTCCCTCATAGCGTTTGGATCTTGCATACCATAGCTCATGACCTATTTTCCATGCACCCTCCTTAAAATACCACAATCCACTAAATAAACAATCAATAACATAAAAAATAAATCCCAATTCTGGAATTTACCATTTTGTTTTAATATATAGATCAAGTTTATTTAATCATAAAGTCAACTTCATATTGTTTGGATTTTACAATGGGAGTGCTTTGTTCTCTGCAGGAATCAAAATTTCACAATAAGATTGCATGATTCATTCACATTCTCTTATGCAAATTTTCCCTACATTCCTAGCAGCTCATGAAATGATCTTAGAATTTTCCCATGATTATATCTTTTCATTTAAGAATTAATTTATAATGAATTTCATTTCACATATTACACATATGCCCCCACACATGCATTCCCCCACGCATGCATTCACAATCACCTTCATGCACTCCAAATATTGTACACCATAAACTATTCTTGCACAGATGGGTTCATGAATAGGCCCATCCGAAGAAATCGATCAACTATTTCCTATGGTCCTACCGATGACTATTTCATATAGCACACTGTAATATCCCAAATACTAATATTCTCTAATGTTCTATGATAGTGTTGACTCACACACTCAATCTCATACAAATTTGCAAAATAACTGTTCATGCAAACTCGCCATGCAAAATGACCTAAAATATAGTTGAATTAGGGTTAGGGTTTTGCAGAGAGAAATTAACACTTACCATTGATATTCTGGCTGATAATGACTCTAGAGATAGTTGCATGCATAAGGATTCGGATGGGTGGTCTAATAATGCTCTTTTCCTCCGGTGTTACCGCCCCACAATACCGTAAAAACCCTCAAGATGAAGGTGACGTTTTTGTAGGAGGAGAGGTCTGTTTGGGCTGAAACGTTCTGAGCTTGTCCATCTGCTAATGTTAGAGAGATGTCCTGGCACATGCAAAGGTTTGGCTTCCTCTAAGTTCCCTAGCGAATTGATGAGCAGTTCTACTGCTCACGCCCCGAACTGATCTGTTTGGCTGATATTTTCTCCAGGTGAGCAAATTGATGGCTGATAATCACTGCATATTGTAGGAATAGGCCTACTGAGAAAGAGGAATCTAACATGCGAAGGAAATATTGGGTTTTGTGGTCCCATCGAATCCTTCTTTGTTTTCCCTGCTACTTCCGGCTGCAAAACATGGATCTGCTAATAACCCTTCAAAATGTGATGGATCCCAAATACTATAGTATATGATGGATGGAATGGATAAACCTAGATGATCTATCCCAATAAGAGACTAGGTTATATCTCTCATTGGCAAACCTTCGCTAGCTAAAGACACCGTTTCCAACCTCAACTATCGCGGCTGCACCTTGTACTATTGTTCGAAACTCCAAAATCAATCAACAATAATAATAGATATTCTCTTTGGTCCAATAACCCTTCTTAAATAGGATATCATGTACTTTTAGGTTTTTCATGTCACTTTTAGGGTTTACGCTTCACTTTTGCATGCATGCAATTCTAATTTCAGGTTGACTTTAATACGAAAATAAGGCCTGCATGCTCCGCATGATTTATGATATGAACTCTTATGGCTTTCTTACTACACTGATGACTTAATAATACTGAATTGATGTACCTTTTTTCTCCTAGTGCTATTAGTCCTTAGTTATTCCCTTTTTATAAAAACAGAACATTACAGTCCTCCCTCACCAAATATTGCTTGTCCTCAAGCAATGCCAACACAAATCCATAATCAATCAACTGAACCAATTGAATCCGGGGATGATCCCAAGGTCCCAAATTATCCTAGGATATTCGTAGCACCCTCTGCTCAAAACAATGCACTGTATGGTACCATAACCAGAGACCTCCTGAAAGCATCCTCTAGTAATCACTAAAATGTCAGTCACTGTAATCCTAGGGTCCCAAATCAATCTAAGAATTGCAGAGGTCAAAATGCATCCACTTCTACCCTGCGTAGTATCAACACAAGGAGCATCATGTATACTCCCAAGTAACGCCATCAATAAAAACTGCATCCATCCATCATAAGGTCTTCTACATGGATCCCAATGCAAACTAGTGCATCTTTCATCCCAAATATCCCAAGGTTCTTGTGGGACTATACCTCTATATAGGAATGTATTCCCAAGAATCACCCACTCAATAGGACACCAACTCTTAATCTCTCTCCAATCCAACCGCCAAAACGGACCTTGTCCATAAGCACCATCACAAGGAATAATCCTACCAAGATGACATTCTCCCCTTCTGATTTCAATTGGAATTCTCATATACTGCTTCCCAATTTCTCGATCTTGGCCAACTTGTAAAAACCATCCACCATTATGCAAATGTGGACTCAAGATATTGCAAGCATTATCTATGTACTGCTGAAGAGGACTGCCTTGAAATGCAATAGTATGTTTCTCCTGCTGCCCCATCAAGGAATCTAATTGTTGTTCAATACTAAAAATCCTGACCACTGACTCGGTACATACAACTCAAAGAATTGTAAGCTCAACATCTCATTGTACTATGGTGTCTCGGAGTATCTTGGTCCTCTCTTTCATCGCTAGAATGCTTTCTTTAATACATTCAATCTTCTTTCACTGACTATCATCTGGAAGCTCTATCTCATGCATGTATAAACTCTCCATAACCTCCATGTGTGACAGCTCACTGTCTCAACTGTTGTGCTCATTGCCTTGAACCTCATGTATTTCACCTATCCTAACTGTCTAGACTCCAGTTGTAGGTGATTAAGAGTGTACCAACTCCAACTCATCACATGGCTTGTCCACAATATGACTAGCGAATGTGCTTGTGTCACTAGACTCATAAGATGGCTCTAATATGATCTCCTCATGCACATCCTCATCATGTACTGTTAACTCCAAATGAATCTCACCAACAACTTGTACTTCATGCTCATCTTTCTCCCCTCCCCCAACTATGCCTTTAAAGATATCCTCATCCAAATCCTTGGGCTGGATCCCGAACTTGATGGTGTAATAATATTGAAAGGACAATGCTGCACATACCTCATCACCCAAAGCTATATACTTTTGATATCGAGGCAAGTGTTAAGTACTGCTAACCTCTACCAATTTCCTGTCAAGATCATTCTCATTGTCTTCATGTTCTCACAAGCTAGAAAACAAAAAACTTTGTTCTGACATGCACTTCACCAACATAACTGACATGCTTTAGCATGTACAAGCATTCATCAACATGCACTTTTATTCAATTTCTATGTGCCCAAAGCTGGCAAGGGTCATTCTATGATACCATTGTAATATCCCAAATACTGATATTCTCTAATGTTCTATGATAGTGCTGACTCGCACACTCAATCTCATACAAATTTGCAAAATAACTGTCCATGCAAACTTGCCATGCAAAAATGCCCTAAAATATAGCTGAATTAGGGTTAGGGTTTTGTAGAGAGAAATTAAAACTTACCACTGATATTCTGGCATATAATGACTCCAAAGATAGCTGCATGCATAAGGATCTGGATGGGTGGTCTAATAATTCTCTTTTTCTTTCGGTTTTACCGCCATGCAGTACCATAAAAACCCTCTAGATTGAAGGTGACGTTTTTGTAGGAGGAGAGGTCTGTTCGGGCTGAAACTTTCTAAGATTGTCCGTCTGCTGATGTCAGAGAGATGGCCTGGCACATGCGGAGGTTTGGCTGCCTCTAAGTTCCCTAGCGAATTGATTAGAAGTTCTACTTCTCATGGCCCCAACTGATATGTTTAGTTGATAGTTGTTCTAGGTGAGAAAACTGATGGCTGATAATCACTGCATACTGTAGGATAGGATTCCTGAGAAAGAAGAAGCTGACATGCAGAGGAAACATTGGGTTTTGTGGTCCCATCGAATCCTTCTGTGTTTTCCCTGCTACTTCCAACTACAAAATGTGGATCTGCTAATAACCCTTTGGAATGTGCTGGATCCTCGAATACTATAGTACATGATGGATGGAATGGATAAACTTGGATGATCTATCCCAATAAGAGACAAGGGAAGATATCTCACCTCCAAACCCTCGCTAGATGAAGACACCGTCTCCAACCCCAACTGTCGCGGCTGCACGCTATTTTGCTGCTCGAAACTCCAAAATCAATGTACAATAACAATATATATTCTCTTTGGTCCAATAACCCTTCTTAAATAGAATAACATGTACTTTTAGGGTTTGCATGTCACTTTTAGGGTTTATGCTTCACTTTTGCATGCATGCAATTCTAATTTCATGTTAAATTTAACACTAAAATAAGGCCTGCATGCTCCGTATGCTTTATGATATGAACTCTTATGGCCTTCTTACTACATTGATGACTTAATAATACTGAATTGATGTACATTTCTTCTCCTAGTGCTATTAGTCCTCAGTTATTCCCTTTTTATAAAAATGAAACATTACACACACACTTTAATATTTATGACCATAAGTCCTCACATGCCCATGTTATTAAACTCATACCCAACATGCACAACATGATATTTATGCATTCACAATTCAAAACAACTAGAGGCATAAGGATTCTTTCCTTCACTACCCCCCTATCTCACCATACGAGGTGGAGTATCATCCACTCAATGCATTCAATGTCAGATGTGTAATCATTCATGATAATTAACATATGGATGAAGGAATTCTTACCCATTATGTTATTAGGAATTCTCAACAAGTGCTGACATTGCTTGTTCCTCTGTAATGCAAAATACAACTACAGAACAAAAAATCATAGCCACATATCCTTCCCTTAAATAGTCAAATTCATTAACATAACACATCACATACCTCAACCGTAGGCCTGTTTATCTTTTCTCCGGAAATTCCTTGAGACGATTCAATACCTACAAGACGGATCACAAGACAAATGAAAAGATGAGATAATCATGATAATCAACTATTTATATTGGTGATCAAGGATTCCAATAATATTTAATCACAAACACAATAATCAAATATAGGAAAGGGAAATGTTTTTGTATTAATAATGGGTGAGAACAATTACAACCAAAAGCCTTGATGTTGATAGCTTCTGTCTCAACAAATGTCTACAACTTCAATGAAGACCTCTTTAGCTACAAGCTACCTCTACTTTGCCTCTATCCAGACTTCAAACTAGCAGCATAAGGATGCTTTTTCTGGTCTCCCTCACTCTCTTCATAGAAGCTTCATTTATAGGCCAAGAACTCATAGGATGACTTGAAAAAAAGATTGAATAGGATCCCTATAGGTGAGGGATGCGAATTCCACCTCTCCCAGACATACAGGAACCAACTCCATGAAGGATCTCATATGGAATCTTCTAGAAACTTCTTTTTTCCCCTTTAAGTGACCATCGACGCTTTTTGGTAAACTGGACAGAGCGCTAATCTAGGATTTTTTCCATTGCAAAGGGATAATGGCGCCTTTTGTTCAACTGATGGAGGTGTCAATGGCACTCTATGGAAAAGGTAAAAGAGAACCATTCCTTTTAGGTCATGGAAAAAAATGGATCGACTCGAAGACAAACTAAAAACCCAAACTCATGAGATATGCAAATGCAAACAGGTGCCATGTTCAAAGGTGGACTGTAGAGTACTGCCATATAAAAAAATGAAAACCATTCCTCTTTCCTTTAATTTCCCCACCTTGAAAGTTAAGTGCCTCTTTTCATTTTTATGAGTCCAAATAGGGTAACAAACACTCGTTGAATCTCATCAAGTGATGAGTCCATTCTCATATTTTTCACGAACTTGAGAAAGGAGGGATTTTTTCCTGAAATAGGGTCTCACATCGTGTGTTTTATGAGTCCAATGCAAGTAAAATCATTTGTAGTTTCATGTTTAGAGAGTTTGAAATGACTAAGAAGACTCCAAAAAGGGTCCTTTTTCGTAAATAAGGGCAGTCGATCCGAGAAAGAGATAACCTACCCCCGACCAGTCGACCGTTCTGATTCTTTTAGAAGCGTGAACGTAACAAGTTCGCTTGGCAATATTTTTGTGTTTTGAGGAGACTGAAAAGAGCTTAAATATAACTCCCGAATGAGGTTCCTTTTTCATAAGCCATTTTTAACGAGTCTGAAAAAGCGAAAAAGTGGACTCGACACCTTTCTACTCGAATTTTAACGAGCATGTAAAAAGTGTATAAGGACACTCGATACTTTTTCATTGTTTCCCTAAGCCTGAAAAAGACAAAAATGACTTGTATTGGAGCCAAAACCTAGCATTAACCCTGAAAAACTCAAAAAAGACCATTAAAAACCATTTTGCCAAAACTATAGAAAATAAAAACAAAAACCCACTTTCACTCAAATAATTTGGATTTCAAAATATATTAATTGTAATGCATTTTTGAAAATCTTAAATACTCTATAAATAGAAAGTATGGGTAAGAAATAGTTACCATTTTGTTTTTACCACTTTTGAGCTTGGGAGAGTCGGTTTTGATTGGTAAGAGTTCCGTTGGCGGTTTGGCAAGGATATTTCTACTTCATTTCTTCTTTGTTCACCGTGTAAGAGGTAAGTAATCAAATAATTTTCCCTTCCATCTCTTGGAAACATCAATTTTGATTCTTTCATTGTTTAGAATCACATTCCTAAAATGATCTTTGCAAAGATTTTGAAGCCAAGGTAGAGGATAGGTTTATAAATTTCCATTAGGAATAGTGAAACCGACCATCAATGGGTAATTATATTGGTTTAAAATAGATAAAATTTTATTTTCTAAGGGTTTTTAGCCATCGGGTAGAGTCCCCGATGATGCTCTGTCTGGCCGGGACAGGTGCGTCGTAGGTGCTATGTGCATGGTGGACAGACAGATGACACGTCGCATGTCGAAGGCACAGGCACTGACGGTGTTTTGTCGGCAAAAGGTAGCAGTGCCGCTACTGCTTTAAAGAAAAAATAAAAACCCTAGGATGCTAAAAAAAACCAATTTCATGCCCAAAGTTTGCTTCAAAATGTGTTATTATGTTTTTTCAGTCATGCCATGTGTTCTAATCATGAAAGTTGTATGTTACAAGTGCACTATGGTCATCTGGAAAGAAAGGGAGCATGAGGTTCCCGACACACAAGCTGCTAATAATCCACCTACCGTAGAAGCCCTAAAAAACTGTGGACTACTGAAATATTTCCGTGTGCCTGGTATGAAAGCACACATCTGGCTACTTGAGTATATCATTAATATGTGGGATCCAAACTAAGAACATTTTGTCGTAGGGGTCTACATATTTCCCATTGAGATAGAGGATATATACTTTTTGACCGGGCTATTCATGAGGGGGAGTCAGGAAGTCTTATCTGGGGCTCAAGGAGGAGAAGGCTCCTTGGATGACATAATAGACCAACATTGTGCATTGGGCACAGAGGCTCAATCTAGGAAACTAAAGAGTCGTTCCATAGTGAATCTCCCATTGAGGACTATGGTATACACTATTGGCAAGGTGGCGGGAACAAGATCTGCCTAGCTTACTACTAGATCTCATATGCTATATGCTTTGCAATGTATGGAGCCTACCATGTTTAACTGGTGTGAGAGCATGCTAGTGTGTCTGAAGAAGCAGTTGACCAAATGTAGGAGGGGAACATTGAAGCAATTCGGATATGGGATAGTGGTGGTGTCATTCATCTTAAAACAGATTCCACATTTAAGACCACAGGTAACCATCACCAGGCTCGATCCTAAAGATCCCAGGATGATAGCATGGGTTACATCTATGCCACGCCTTGGTGGCGCAACGCCTAAAGTTAGCTATGGGTCTAGATTCTTTCGCTGGTTGAGAAACTAGTTGCTTATGGTAGAGGATTATTCCTATGATGGGGAATATTTCCGTCATGATCCAGAGTTGGTTTTACACGAGGGTAAGATGTGGGATTATCATGGTAAGTAAAGACACTGTCCAAACTATGTTTTTGGAATTTTGTATTTTATTTCATTTTTATGGTTTATAACATTGAGATAACCAAAAGTGTTTTCATACAGATATTGGATCTGCCCGTCCAATAGGGATGTCGCCTATTGCTAGGAGATTAGGCACCAGAGACATGATGGTGTACCGCTCCGAAGTTGAAGAGGAGCTTGGAGATCTGGAGGAAAACCTGCAGCATTTGATTGTGGGTATTCCTGATGTAGCCATAGACATGGTACCTAGGTGTTATCAGCACCACACCGTAGGTGTTTCTGAATGGTTTTCCAGGCTACTCCACAGAGTGCCCCAAGACATTGCATGCTATGATGCACAACAGGAATATTATTCTATTTTGATCTTCTTTTGTATACGTATTACTGAAAGCTTCGGAGCTGCAGATTTTTCCCTATGTATTTGTGAATTTTGAACTTTTTATGGTCCTGAACTTTTAGGGCACTGAAAGCTAGGGATGCTTCAGCCCATTTTTGTATCTCGATGTCACATTATATATATATATGACATAATTTCATATTTACAGTTGTGTGTGTGACAAATGTGATGTGTGAGATGTTTAGCTACTTATGAATTTACATGTTTTGATTTCTGTTTCAAATGGAATTTTATGTATGAGCAAGATACCAATCTAAAACATAATTAGATAAGGAATCTGCCACTGCATTTAAATGTCTTGGATTGTGTTGATAAGTGACTTGCTCAAAATACCTCTCTAACAACTTGACTCTTTGAAAAGTACGAATCAACGGGGGATTACTGATGGTGTAGACTCGATTAAGTTGTTGGACAACCAGCTCAGAGTCCAAGTAAACCCTAATTTCCCTTACATCATTAGCTAGGGCTTCCATCAACAATATGACCATGGCTTGATATTCTTCCAGGTTTTTGGTGGAGGGACCTAAAAGAATACCCTTTGAACTCATTGGTTCACTTGTAGGAGAGTACAATACCCAAGCTGCAGATGCAAGGTTAAGCATAGGCCGATGAGAACCATCAACAAAACCAATGAAGGAAGTCATCTGTCCATCAGACAAAAAATGTGTATAAGTAGGTTTTTATAAAAAGCACACTTTAAATCACACAAAAGACACACCTCTTAAAGTATAAGAAATACAACAAACTATAAACAATATTTACAAAGACCCTACGCTAGATGACCTAGGCATAGTATCTTTTGAGGTAGAGCCCATTTTGGGGCTCTCCCGAGTCCCAGTGGTATCCCATCGTAATCAACCAGTTCATATGCTCCTTTCTCTAGAACACGGCTAACAATGTAGGGTCCATGCCACATAGACTCAAATTTACTTGCCCCCATCTTATCATGCTTCTAGTCGTAGGTCAAGACCAAATCTCCTTCATTGAAGGAACGGGGTTGGACAGTCCTGTCATATTAAACTTTCATTCTTCGCTTGTGTGCCTCATTAGCTAAGGCAGCATCACATCGAGTTTCGTCAAGTTTGTTTAAATACAGGAATCTTTCTTCGTCTATGGTAGTATTGGGTAATAATTCAGCAACCAGTTTTAAAGAAGGGATGTCACATTCTATTGGGAGAGTAGCTTCCAACCCCTATAATAATTGGAAAGGTGTAAAAGCGGTGGAAATTTTAACAGTAGTCCTGTAGGCCCAGAGTGCAGAGAAAAGCTGTAAATTCCAGTTTGACTTGGCCTTCCCTACCATCCGTTGAAGCATTGTTTTTAATAATTTATTTATCGCCTCAACCTGGCCATTGGCCTGGGGATAGTATGGAGTAGATTTATCATGACAAAATCCTAATTTTACACTAAGCTCTACCATCGTATTATTTTGAAAGTGTGACCCATGATCGGTCACAATGGCCCTAGGGATCCCGAATCGAGCAATGATATGATTGAATAGGAATAGTGCAACAGTATTACCGTCTTTGGCGTATGTGGGCATTTCCTCAGCCCATTTTTTAAAATATTCAATAGCCACAATGATGTAGCCATGCCCTCCGGCTGAGGTAGGTCTACAGTGCATGAATTCTATGCCTCATTTTGAAAAGGGGCCAACTGCTACAATAGGATGAAGTAGAGTTGGATGTGCGTTTATTGGAAGTAAACATTTGACATGGTGGGAATTTCTTGACCATTTCAATACAATCTTTGAAAATGGAAGGCCAGAAGTACCTAGCATGCAGGATTTTTTGGGCAGTAGCCAACTCAGAAAGATGACCGCCACAAGCTCCAGCATGGCAATCATTAAGGAAGATCTCAGCCTCTTCATGTGTAAGGCAATGATGTAGGATAGAATCTGTTATCTCCCAAAAATAATTTATTTTCATATGAAGAATTTAATTCATGCAATAAGGGATATGAATATCATTGACAGTTTGAAAGCCTTTATGTTTGATGAAAATTTCACAAATTTGTAGCTTCGGTGGCTTGGGTGAGGAACATAAAATCTCATTAGCCACTGACATACATACGGACTACGGCTTCTGCGAATAGATGAACACTTCGGCGATCGGAAGAACTAACAGATGAACACTTCGATGATCGAAAGAACTAAAGACAACATATCGACGAGGCAAAGCTGAAAGGTTCCACAATATCAACGATATAAAGCACTAAAGGTCACTGAAGTCACGTATCGGAAATCAGATCCACTACTTAATAAAGCATCAGAGTTTGAAAACAATAAGCATTGGCATAATAGTTCACTAAGGAGCTGCAATGATGGAAGACAGGATACGGGTTCCGCGGCAATAGAAAATCATCGGTGATCGGAAGAACTAAGGACTACGAAGCAGCGAGGTTAAGGCTAAGCATCTCCGTAGTGTCGGTGGCATAGAAAACTAAAGCTCCTATTCAAACTTCTACTGACTTCCGACAGTGATGAAATTAGTTTGTTTCACCTACGAAACTACGACAACATTCAGGTCTAAGGCGTTGATGGGATAGTGGATAGAGCTTTCGATTTTTGATCGCGAAGATAGCGGTTTAAAGCTTCGACACTGTGGCAGCATTCATACAAGAAGTTTTGACACGTTAATTATTAAAACTACCGATCGCCGATGAGATAGTGATGGAAAGCACTGATATGTTCAGGCTTGGAGCGTCGATAGGCTAGAGGAAAGAATTTTCGATCATTGATATGGAAACTGTCGCGACACTAGTGATTTAAGAGGCCGACACTGTGGAAACATTCAAGCCTGGGTCAGCAATAGGTTATAGGTTAGAGATTCTGATCGGCGACCACAGCGACAAGGTAGAAAAAATCCGGTGGATTAAGCAAGAAAGATCACATTAGTTAAACCACCGAAGCACTGGCTATTGGCGGCAATTTTACACTGAACCAGTAGTGGTGATTATCCGCAACCGCTTCAATTATTAAAACTTCACTCAGTGAACTAGATCTTCACAATAGATAGACAAATCGTTACCAAGGGTTTGAAGCCCTAATATGAAAAAATATCACTTTCAAGTATTTTTTGTGTAAACAGATCGGATTTTCAGGATCTGTCATTTTTGTAGAAGGTTATAAAGCTCATGATTGATTTTATAATAAGGGTTCAACTTCGGGGATTTGTAAGCCTATTCTATTGTCAAGTGTCTCATTTGGTTTATTCTAATTATAATCTCTTTTGTTATGAGTTGTTCAACCATCATATTTATCTTTACTGTACTTATGCCTAAATGTGCATTTAGGTGATTTTCAAGTTGATTAATAGCTAATAGCTATCATCCTATTGGTGAGTTAATGAGATTTTATTTATAAGTACCATCCTTGTCATGATTTATCCATTTACATGCATCTGTTTTGTATGTAAGTCTGCCAGCTTGATGAGTTCTCCATCCCTACACCTTATTTTCAAACTACTGAACAAGTTGTAACTAAAATCCTTGTGATTGAGTGAGCTTCATGCATGTCTTGAGAGTGGGAGGTTATATAGGTCACCTAACTTGATCCATATCAGAAAACCCTAATTTTTTTTTTAAGTTACCAGGCATCCTCGAGCTACAACCTAGAGGAGTTTCGTGGAGTGATAACAAACTTGCACCATTGCTAGGGAGAGGAGATTGAAGCTCAACTTCCCTGGGAGATGACATAGATCCATGCTTTGATGATAGACAAATATTGGACATTATTATGGTTGTAATAATCTATCTAGTGACTCCATTGATATAAGGTGGCTTCAAGAAGACCAAGTACCAGAGCAAACCCAAAGGGGCCACCAGCAACACTTGTTTCAGATCCAGAAGAAATTTTGAGGAAAGCTAGGGCTTTACTAAGAAAGACTAGCAGTACTGCACAAAAAGCTACATTAGGAATTTAACCAAATCTTTCTGTTATTATTTCTTCTGCTGAAACTCTTAATTCCCAGGAATTTTTAGATACAATAGAAAAATCTAGGGGATGGGCATCTTCAAGCACTGCTTCTTGTGAAGATCCAATCCCTCGTGACTCCACTGGGATAAGTATACCACCGCCTTCTTAGCAAGTATCTTCATCAGTGTTTCCTTCCACAAACCTATCCATACCCATTTCCAATATGGTTGACCCTCAATTGACTAAGATGGAAAGGATCCTGGTATCTAGGTATGTGCCCTTAATTCTGCCAAATCCTCTCACAGCCATGCCTACTGGTGATTATCTCAAGTATATGCCTAAGTTTACAGGGGAAGGGGATTTCACTGCTGAAGAACATCTAGAGGATTTTTATATCTATGCTGAAAATATTAACATAGAACAAGAAGATGTATGGACTAGGGTGTTTGTGCAAAGCCTAGATGGCTAGGATAGGAAATGGTTTAAGGAATTGCCTACCGGATCAGTGGCAGGCATAGAGGCCCTAGATGACATTTTCCTAAAGCATTGGGGAGAAAGGAGGGACAGACTCTACTATATCACAGAATTCAGCAACCTGAAAAGAGAAAATGGGGAGTATGTCTCCAACTTTACCAAGAGATTCAACAATATGTACAGCAAGATCCCTACCGAAATTAAGCCCACCGATACCTCAGCTAGGATAACTTATGCAAATGCCTTTGACTCTGAGTTTTACTTACTTGTCAGAGAAAGGAGGTTTGTTTCCTTATCACTCATGTAGGATGATGCCCTAGAAGTAGAGTCAAACATTCTTGCATCTCAGAAGGTCAAAGGGAAGATAGACAGGAAAAAGCAGCCAACAGACTATAGTGGGGCTTCGACATCAGAGAAAAAGATTGAAAAAATGACCAAACTATTAGATAACTTGACTGCTGAAATGTCTAAATTGAAGGACCAAGGACATCTACCGGTGAGGGGTAAAGGGCCAAGCGACTTTGCTCCTCAAAACCCAAATTTTGTTCCTTATAGAAGAGGAAACCCCCAGTTCATATTCTCAGAAGGGAGAGAAATCGAGGGGAAGACCAGAGGATAAGAGCTCCATTTCAAAATGTTGTATTAGAAGAAGATCCATAATTCACCGAAGAAGAAGGAGAAGCTGAAGACAATATCCACTGCATGGAGGATGAGGTGGAATATTGTTTTCTGACACAAGAAGAATATGAGGAAGCCCTGATTGATGAGAAGATCACTGAAGAGGATTTCTATGAAGCTAATGGTCAGGGAGGTTGCAAACTAAGATCTAGGTTGGTTTCTCCCCTCAAGAAGAATGCTGTACCTGTCAAGCAACCTACTGCACCAGCTAGAAAGGATGTTGTTTTACCAAAGAAAGTGACTGTCCCATCCAAAGCATTGCATAAACTAGCACCTTCAGCCACACCTGATCAAGTCCAACTCAAACCTACAGCTCCTGAGGTAAGGTTTCTAGATAGGATGCATTATTCCTTCAACCTCGAGTCTGAAATTCAAAAATTGAAAATCCCTTTCCCTTTAATTGAGCTAATGAAGAATGATGCATTCAAAACCTCCATTCTGAATTCCCTTCAGCCCAAGGTGCACATTGACACTGACTTTGTAAACCTGCAAGATGACAAGCCTGTTGTAACCCTGGGCCCCATGATCGAAGACCTAAAGGACTCCTGCCCACTGTTCTATATATCCTTGAACATCCATGATAAAATCCTCCATAACTGTCTACTGGATTCAGGAGCCTCCCATAACCTAATGCCAAAGGATGTGATGGATGAGATTGGCCTCAGCATCACCAAGCCCTACCATGATTTATTCTCCTTTGACTCTAGGAAGGTCAAGTGCTTGGGCCTCATCAAAGACATTGCTGTAAACTTAACGCAGCTACCTTTGAAAAGCATAATGATGGACATTGTAGTGGCCGATATTCCTCCAAAATTTGGCCTCTTGTTGTCTCGGTCATGGAGAAAAAAAATAGGAGGTACCCTTCAGATGGATCTCACATACGCCACCATTCCCATGTTTGGAGGAGAAACTAAGAGAATGTACAGGGAAAATCAGCTAGTGTACATTATCAGCAAGGAGAACCACTCAATAAATCACCCCATCTATGCGGTGGACACCAATTTTGGGTCTTGCATTTTGCAAATAGATGATAATCAGCAGAAATCAGTTCAGCTCACTGATCCCACCCGTGAGCAGCCCGAAGAAGTCACGAAAACGATCTAGACCATGTATTTCGATGGGGCTAGCGCTCAAAGCTCAGCAGGTGTGGGTGTAGTATTGATCTCCCCATATAAGGAAAACATTCATTTATCTTATAAGCTTGATTTCAAAACCACTAACAACATAGCAGAATATGAAGCCTTGTTGCTAGGAGTTAAAGCTACCAAGGAGATGGGGATCATGTGCATGAAGATTTTTGGAGACACAGATCTCATCATACAGTAGGTCAACAACACTTTTCAAACAAGAAATATCAGATTGAAGGCCTACAGGGACGAGGTATGGAAACTCAAAGAATATTTTATGTTTTTTGAACTGTCATATATTCCTAGGTATTTGAATCACCTGGTTGATTCCCTAGCTGTCTCTGCAAGCATCTTTGTTCCTCCTTTGCCCCCTAAGCTCATCTATGTTGTTCAGGTCAAGTACAGACCCTCTCTTCCATACAATGTAAAATTTTGGAGGGTGTTTGAAAATGATGAGGAGCTTAGTAAATTCCTTTAGTTAGTAGATGAATTATCTTACATACACATAGACCAAGAAAACCTTAAAATGGAGGAATCCAAACAGCTCAAGTTAAAAGATAAAGCGACTGAGCAGAATATTGTCCAATTTCCCAGCAACTACATACCCCGAGGTCTAGTACCATTGGAATAACTCCTTGATCACAATGACATCCCCTTCAAGCCTTCCAAAAGGGAGCTAGATCCTGCTATCCAAGAGCAAAACATAGGGAGCCAAAGCCATCCAAAACTGATAAATCTATCTACTGGGATGACTGATGGACAGAAGTATGAATTTTGTAGCTTGATAAAAGAGTTTACTAATGTCTTTGCATGGGAGTATAGTGACCTAAAAACATATGACACCAACATCATCCAACATAGGATTCCTTTGGAGAAGGACACCATTCCTTTCAAACAGAAGCTGAGACCCATCAGTACTCTTCTATTACCAGTGATTGAGAAAGAGATCCACAAACTCCTTAAAGCCAAGATCATAATCCCCCTTGGGTATTCCAAGTGGATTGCAAATCTAGTAGTGGTAATAAAGAAAAATGGAGAAATTAGGTTGTGTGTGGATTTTAGAAACCTGAACAAGTGTTCCAAAAAAGACAACTATCCACTACCCAAGATGGAACATTTGCTACAGAAATTCTCGGGGCCACGGTCATGTCCTTCCTTGATGGCTTCTCTGGATACAACCAAGTTGCTGTGCACCTAGATGACCAAGAGAAGGCTGCCTTTACCACCCCCCCGGGCACCTTCATGTATGCTAAAATGCCATTTGGGCTAATGAATGCCGGGGCTACTTTTCAGAGAGCTATGGACCTAGCTTTTGTAGGGATAAAAGATAAATTTGTGCTAATATATTTGGATGACTTAATAGTTTACTCTCACAGCCATCATGACCACTTACAGCATTTAAGGAAGGTATTTCTGAAGTGCAGAAGGTATGGAATATCATTGAACCCCAAGAAGTCCCAGTTTGCACTCAATGAAGGAAATATCCTAGGCCACATAGTCTCAGCTGAAGGTGTAAAGATCGATCCAATGAGGGTGGAAGCAATCCAAAAACTATCAATGCCAAGGTCAAAAAGAGACATTAAGTCCCTTTTAGGCAAGATAAACTTTGTCAGAAGGTTTATTCCAAATTCATCTGAGCTGTTAAAGCATATAACAGTCATGCTAAAAGAGGATGGAGAAATAAAGTGGACTAACCAGCAAGAAACTCTTTTGAAGACATTAAGAAAGCCATCATGGAGGCCCCAACCTTGATTAGTTACGACTACACCAAGGGTTTTTACATTTTCTCTTTTGCATCTTATGACACAGTGGTAGCTATACTATTACAAAAGAATGATGAAGGTCTTGATCATCCAATTGCTTTTTTCAGCAGAACCTTGAGAGATGCTAAGCTGAAGTATGACCCAATTGAGAAGCAGGCGCATGCTCTCATAAAAATTTTGAATACTTTCAGAATCTACATTCTCCATGCAAAGGTCATTGCATATGTCCCTTCAGCTGCTGTGAAGGATGTTTTGACTCAACCTGACATTGATGGGAAGAGAGATAAGTGGATTTCCAAACTCATTGAGTTTGATGTAGAGGTGAAACCCACCAAGTTGGTAATGGGATTAGGTTTGGCCAAACTCATGGCCAAATAAAACTATGAACTATTGGGAATAAATTTCACATGTGTCAGATCAGCAAAGGTGCAGACTATGGTAGCAGCGAAAACAGAAGTAAATCAAGATCAGAATAACAGTCCATTAGTAGCTAAGAACATGTCTTCATGTGAGTGGTATTTAGGTATCATTTAATTTTTGCAAAAATTAGAATTTTCTCTTGATCTCACTCCTAACCAAGCACGAGCTTTTAAGTTGAAATCTATTAAGTTTTGCATAATTGACAAACTGCTGTACTGGAGGGATCAGTCTGGAATTTTGTTAAGGTGTCTAGATAAAGATGAAGCAGAATAGGTCATGCATCAATTTCATTCCAATACATGTGGAGGCCACTACTACTGGAAAACCATAGCCCACAAGATCTTAAGAGTAGGATACTATTGGCTAGTCCTCTTTGTTGATGTATGCACTTTTGTAAGGGCCTATGACCAATGTCAAATATTTATAGGGAAGCAGTAGCTCAAATCCTTGCCCCTTAGGCCTGTTACAGTGAATGGGCCTTTCCAGCAATGGGGTCTGGATTTCATAGGTGAAATAAATCCATCTTCCAGTGGACAGCATAAATGGATCTTAGTAGCCACTGACTACTTTACCAAATGGATAGAAGCAGTGCACACCATAAATGCCACTCATCAAGTCATCATGAGATTTTTAAATGAGAACATCTTCAGCAGGTTTGGTTTCCCAGTAAGGTTAGTAACTGATAATGCACCAGTTTTTAAGGCTGGGGAATTAGTTAAAATGTGTGAATTAATGGGTATTCAATTGGTGCACTCCACATCCTATTACCCACAAGGAAATGGCCTGGCTGAGTCATCCAACAAAAGCTTAGTCAGAATCATCAGGAAACTGCTAGAGACAAATCAGAAAAGCTGGGATTCAAAGCTTAAGTTTGCTTTATGGGCTGATAGGATGACAGACAAAAGATCCATAGGGACTTCTCCATTCAAACTAGTATATGGCATTGAGGCCATATTTCCTATCCAGCTCATCCTTCCAGTGGCAAAGTTATTTTAGGAAGAGGAGGATGAACCAAATGATACGGTAAGAAGGATGATGGATTTGGTAGAATTATAACAAATAAGGGAGTAGTTTGTAGGAAAATCAGAAGCTCATCAACAAAGGATAAAGGGAATGTTTGACAAAAGATCAAAGGCAGATAACTTCCAGGTAGGAGATTGGGTCCTCAAGTGGGACGCTGTCAGACAGGACAAGGGGAAACATGGAAAATTTGACTCTTTGTGGATTGTCCCTTTTGTGATAGCCCAGGTACATAAGAATAACACTTTCAAATTGCAGAGTCTAGAAGGTGAAGAGGTATTTGATGGCCCAGTAAATAGGTGATTCTTGAAGCTCTATTTTATTTGAGGCTCTGAGGCCTTATGATTGTAAATTAGTAGATAGTAGGTTGTTTTGTTTTCAGAATAGACTCCATGCCCAATGGAACAATAAATGATAGTGTTAAGTTACTTAGTTGATTTTAGGGAAAGGAATTTTGGTTTATGGTTCTTGGGACCTCACTAGGAGGTTCCCATCCCCAAGTAGGAGCCATATGTTATCTCCCAAAAATAATTTATTTTCGTATGAAGAATTTAATTCATGCAATAAGGGATAAGAACATCACTAACAGTTTGAAAGCATCTGTGTTTGATGAAAATTTCACAAAGTTGTAGCTTTGGTGGCTTGGGAGAGGATCAAAACACCTCATTAGCCACCGACAGACATACAGACTATGGATTCGATGAACAGATGAACGCTTTGGTGATCAGAAGAACTAACAGATGAACACTTCAGTGATCGGAAGAACTAAAGACAGTGTATCAGCGAGGCAAAGCTAAAAGGTTCCGCAATATCGGTGATATAAATCACTAAAGGCCATCGAAGTCACATATCAGAAATCAGAACCACTACTTAATAAAGCATAGGAGTTTGAAAACACTAATCATTGACGCAATAGTTCACTAAGGAGCCGCAAGGGCGGAAGACAAACTAACTACGGGTTCCGCAACAATATAAAATCATTGGTGATCAGAAGAACTAATGACTACGAAGTGGCGAGGTTAAGGCTAAGCATCTCCGCAGTTTTGGTGGAATAGAGAACTAAAGCTCCTACTCAAATTTCTACTAACTTTTGACAGCGATGAAATTAGTTCGTTTCACCTCCAAAACTGCGGCAACCTTCAGGTCTAAGGCACCGATGGGATAGTGGATAGAGATTTCGATTTCTGATCACGAAGCTAGTGGTTTAAAGCTCTGACATTGTGGTAGTGTTCAGATAATTACAGCTTCCGATCGTCGAGGAGCTAGTGATGGAAAGCACCGATACGTTTAGGCTTGGAGCATCGATGGGCTAGAGGAAAGAATTTTCGATTGCTGATATGGAAACCGTCACAACACTAGTGATTTAAGACGTCGACACTGTGGAAACATTCAGGCCTGGGTCACCGATGGGTTAGAGGTTAGAGCTTCCGATCGGCGACAAGATAGAAAAAACCTAGCGGATTAAGCAAGAAAGATCACATCAGTTAAACCACCAAAACACTGGCTGTTGGTGGCAATTTTACATTGAACGAATAGTGGTGATTATCCACAACCACTTCAGTTATTAAAAGTTTGCTTAGTGAACTAGATATTCACAATAGATAGAAAAATAGTTAGCAAGGGTTTGAAGCCCTAATCTGAAAAAAACTATCACTTTCAAGTATTTTTTGTGTAAACAGATCGGATTTTCAAGATCTGTCATTTTTGTAGAAGGCTATAAAGCCCATGATTGATTTTATAATAAGGGTTCAAATTCATGGATTTGTAAGCCTATTCTATTGTCAGGCATCTCATCCGGTTTATTCTAATTATAAGCTCTTTTGTTATGAGTTGTTCAGCCATCATCTTTATCTTTACTGTACTTATGCCTGAATGTGCATTTAGGTGATTTTCAAGTTAATTAATAGCTAATAGCTATCATCCTATTGGTGAGTTAATGTGATTTGATTTATAAGTACCATCCTTGTTAGGATTTAGCCATTTACATGCATTTGTTTTGTATGTAAGTCTGCCAGCTTGATGAGTTCTCCATTCATGCACCTTATTTTCAAACTACTGAACAAGTTGTAACTAAAAGCCTTGTGATTGAGTGAGCTTCATGCATGTCTTGAGAGTGGGAGGTTATATAGGTCACTTGACTTGATCCATATCAGAAAACGCTAAAAAACATTTTAATTTACCAGGCATCCTTGAGCTACAACCTAGAGGAGTTTCTTGGAGTGATAACAAAATCAACACCACAACGGTATAGAGTATCATTCAAGATAAGGTAACTTTGATCCTGGTGGCGAACATGAAAACGTTCATATTGGGAGGTGGTGGGCTGATATCGTAAGGTTTGGAGGTACAAAATGATGTCCCCATACCATGCATCGGTCATACTAATGAGAAACAGTGATTCATCGGGCATGGAATCAAAGGGCTGCATATCCTCGGTAGTACGGGGAAGGTCACACATAAGGTCTGCAAAGACAAGAGATTTCTTCGAAGTGCTCTTAGCGAATTCCAACTCAAATTCCTGGAGAATGACGATCCAGCGTGAGTATTTTCCCCCAAGAACTTGACATGTAAGAACATAGTACATGGGGTTGGAATCAGCATAGAGAGTGGTGGTGCGGAGCAAAATTTAATGATGGAATTTTTGGACTGCAATGACTGTGGCTAGAGCCAATTTCTCCACATGTGAATAATGAGTTTCAGAGTCTAAGAGACTCTTGCTTGCATAATAAATCACATGTTCTATGTCATGTTCATCTATCTGAACGAGGACTATGCCTATAGTAGACAAGGATGCAACCACATACAAGGAATAATCCTGAGTATAGTTAGGTGGTTGCAACACAGGAGCATGGGTAAGTGCATGCTTGAGATTGTCAAATGCACGTTGCACAAAATCATCCCAAACAAAAGGAGTATCCTTTTTAAGTAACCTCATAAAACCATGTGTCCTTTCAGGATACTTACAAACAAAACAACATAGAAAGTTTTACTTCCCTTGCAAACTCTAGAGTTCAGTAACATTGGTTGGTGCGGGCAGAGCCAAGATAGCTTCTATCTTCAGGGGATCAATGCGGATGCCATCTTTTGAAACAATGAATCCAAGGAATCAGCGAGTTTCCACACAAAAAACACATTTGTGGGGGTTAAGATGGATTTTAAAATGACAACATCTGAGAAAAATAGCCCTCAGATGTTCTATGTGCAAATCACGTTGCTTGGAATGAGCAGGCAAGTCATCCAAATGTGGTTCCACAAAGTGTTTAAAATCATGGAAAGCATATGACATGGCACTCTGAAAAGTAGAGCCGACATTCTTTAAGCCAAAAGGAAATATGCGGTAGGTAAAGGTTCCCAAGAACAAATAAATGTAGTTTTATGCTGATCAGATGGGAGAATCTCGATCTGATTGTAACCAGAAAATCCATCCATGGAGGAGAAGATGACACTTTCGTCATAGTTGTTGATTATTTGATCTATATAAGGGGTAAGAAAATTGTCTTTTGGACAAGCTCTATTCAGATCCCTAAAATCGATACAAAACCTAATAGTTCCTTGTATTTTATTGACATAAACTATGTTGGACACCCATTCGGTCAAGGGTACGGGGTATATGAAGCCATCCTTAAGAATTTTTTCAACCTCTTCCTTAATGGCTGCTCCTTTCCACGGATGGACTTGTCTAAGTTTCTGGAGGAATTCCTTGGCATCAGGATATGTTTTACTTTCGTGGACAACTATCAAGGGATCAATCCCTGGAATTTATTTGTATGTCCACGTGAAGACATCTCTAAATTCCTTGAATAGGTCTGTGAAGGATCTAACCTCCTTAGGTGAGGATTTTTTGCCAATATGAATGTTCTCAGAAATACCGGGTTTCACAGATATGTCTACAAGCATAGTTTTTGTAATGTTGCATAAATTCCCTTCAGAATCGACACTACAAGTGAGGATCAGAGACTGAGGGTTGAGGACTATATAGGATGAAACCATGGAGAAAAAGTGTTTTTGTACCATATGGAAAGGGGGAAGGAAAGAACATCTGTGATGATAAATTTCCCAAGGCATCTCGTCTAATGACATAACTTCCATGATAGACTCGTCTGTAGGAAGTGTGTGTGGAAGATAATCCAGAGATGGGGAGGGGTGTTCGAGCCAATATGGCATGTGATAACAGTTCAAGGCCACCAAGAAATGATCATTGATGGTGGGATCACTAGTAGCTTGGATTTCATTGTACATCTCTTCAAAAGGGGAAAAGGATGAGGATTCATCAGCAATTGCTTTTCCTTTGTCTGTCTGAGAGCTAGAAATCATATTAATGGATGCAGTTCATGAAAGAGGAGGTTCGAAGGAAGGAAAGACTCCCATAAGTGAAGAATATTTTATGAGGCCTACTCCGATGTCTTGATACTGTGGGGTGTTCAAGAGTGGAACATTGCTTGCGTCATTTGTAATGGAACTAGGTGTGATGAATTCTAACTAGTCAATAGTAACAATATTTCCTTGGAATGGGAACTGGATGACCCGAAAAAGGGTCAATGCTACAGCTTGCATAGCATAAAACTAGTTACGACCTAGGAGTAAGTTGTAATCCAAAGGAGCATCAACGACTTCAATATGAATGGAGACTGACTTGTCCCCTAGTTGTACATGGATGGCAGGTAGTAATCCATAAGGTTGAAATCCATGACCATCAAAATCCTTAAGAGTGGTAGGTGAACGGTTGATTTCCGGAGATCCAATGGCTCTCCGACAAGATAAAGACATAACTGATGTAGAGGAACCCTCGTCCAAAATGGTATGATGGATAGTATTTCCAGCAATATTTTTAGCGATCCAGAAAGTTAACTGATGTGAGAGTCTCATCTTGAAATCATCTAGTTTGAAAGTGATGATATTACTATTCTAGGGATCCACAGCTCCAAGGGCAGTAAGCAAATTTTTTCGTTGAGTTGGGAAGGTTTCGAGTACCTCTAAAGCTGACATAGCTATGGGATAAATCTTCAACAATATTATAGTATTGGGTGACACGAGCATTAGTATTGATTATGGACTTACGTAGAGTGCCCTTTGGTGGACGAAATTTTTTCTTCAGGTATATGTTTTTCAATATGAAGACCATTATTAGTAGAAGGTGTGACAACGGGGGTGGGTGAAGCTTTTAAAAACTTACCCACTTCCTCACAACAAGGAAATTCTTTTGTAAAATGATCACCTCCATAGATTAAACATGGGTACTTCACCTTTCTCTTTCCTTTTGAATCATTATCCATATTCCGTGTTTTATTTCCTTCCAGTTAGTTGTTAGGTATTTTAGATTTATTTTTTCATTTTTTCTTTCTGCCTAAAGATTCAGTGGATTGAACTGCATTTACTTCAGCTGAAGCAATAGGAGAGGATGTAGTTTTGGAAGGTAGTGCTTGTTGATTGGATGGAGTGGCATTCTGTTTCTTAGAGGATTTAGCTGATGTTTGTGTCTAAACTGAACCAAGTATGCCATCAGCAGGTCGTTCAATAGCAGGTCTCGAAGGGTCTGTAGTAGGCCGAGGAGCATGGGGAATCAGATCATACAAAGTGACCGACTAGGAATAAACCAGGTCAAGGTACTGAGTACGACTAATATCCTGCTCTTCGGTAATAGCACCTCCCATGGCCACATCTCTATCTATGGGTGGAAGCAAAGACTTTGTGAACCAGTCAGCCAGTAACTGATCATGAATGGGAGCCTTGATCAACCTACGTATTCTTCTCTATTCATGAATATGATCGGAGATATGGGTAGATGTAGTTTGTTAAAGTGAGGTCAATAGGTCTGTACATGTTTCATACTGGGTTGGTAACTGAAAATGTGTCAAAAAGGCCATAGCTAAAGCATTGAAATCCCAAAATGAATGTTGTGGTAACTTGATGTACCATTTAGCTGTAATGCCGGTGAGGGTTCTTTGGAATAAGCGTATATGGATCGAGCTGTCCATTAGCGAGTTTGATGGACACTAAATATGAAAAGTCATAACATGGTTTTTTGGGTCCTCGCTAGGTTTACCATCAAATTTTGGGATATCAGAAGGTAGCTTGACTGGGATGGCGGGCTAAGAGGGGTCATGGTGAATTGGGTCATTTATTAATCTTGACAATTCTGGAAAATATAAAGTGGCCTAAAATGGTAGTTGTTGATTTGGTTGTGGATACTGGTAATACTTATAGGGCATGTGATGACCAGTAGGACCATATGCAGATTGATAGATGGGTATAGATGATGCCTCTGAAGCTTGTTGAAAAGGTCATTGGTTTCCAGAATTTCCATGGGGAGGGGGTCCTCCAGAAGGTGGTTGTGGTGGTGGGGGTTGTCCTCCTCCTCCTCCAGAGGTGGTCCTCCTCTTCCAGGTGGTGGTGGTGGTCCTCCTCCGCCAGGTGGTGGTGGTGGTCTGCTAAATGGTCCACCAAGTCCTCCAGGACCTCCAAGTCCTCTAGGATCTCTAGGTCCTCCAGGTCCTCACGATGGTCCTCCGGGGGGAGGTCCACCGTATCCTCTGGTATATTAAAAAAAGTTCCTCCATATGACAAGATATTCAACCAATTTGGTTTTCCCCAAGGTACAAAAGCATTTCTGGGGTAAGGCATTCCAGGATAAATAGCCGTAGGTGGTGGTTGTTGGTAAACTTTATTAACCATAGGCTATTGAGTTTCTGGATAAGTATATCCCAAAGAAGATGTATTGTTGACAGGTTGTGGCCATAAGGGTTGGCCTATACTAGATGGGGGGGAACAACATGGGTATTGGCGGGGCATGTAAATACTACAGGTTGTGCTACAGCTGCAACTTGTCCTAAACTAGGCATAGTTCCACTGACAGGTAATGGAACTCGCGTTGGGGGTCACCCCTTGGCGTGAGAGTTTACTAACATGCCCCCCAACCATGATAAGTATGTAATATCTAGTAATAGGTCCAGGATGTGACACTGTAGGTTTGTGGTTTAGACCAGGATTACCTTGAAACAAAATTTCTTGAATTGGTCCTAACGCTTGAGCTAGTGAATGATATCCTTCAGGCCATGGGTTATGAGAAGTCTCACCATAAGTTGGGTGGCCATTAGAAGAAGGTTTAATTTCAGCTTTAGGCCAGGGGTCTGTATTAAGGGGTAATCATGCCGATAAAGTTTCATGACGGGACATAGGTGAAGGAATAATTCTTTCTACTCTCTCTGAAAAGTTACTATCTCGATCGAGAGATGCATTAATTCTTCTTTGTTCCTCCTCTCCCAAGGGAGGATTTCCTGGTGAGGGTCTAATAACCCCAAATTCAGCAATAGCTTGGCCCATAGAAGTCCTCCAAAAAGGAACATCTGGACCATAATCTAGTGGGGAAGAAGTATTGCCATGGCCTCCCAATGATGGATGTATTGAAACATCGGTTGTAGGAGGAAATTGGACTAAAGGACTAGCATGAGTAGAAAAATCTCCTCTAGGTGGAGTAAGTTCCATATGATCCTCAGTTGAAGTTGGTATCTCCACGGTTACCCCTTCTTCTCCTTCCATGGCTGGAGGAGAGTCAGGAGGTAAACCCTGCAACCTACGGGATTGACGTCGCACAAGTTTATCAACCATGGTGGTGGTTGGAAGTATTCTAACCTAGGTTAAAGAAAAAATCACATGAAAACACCTATACAAAGCTAAAGGTCACAAGTAGACTTAAATGATAGGAGGGGTTCAAAGTCTAGTTTCTCACCAGGATTATCAAGACTTTACAAGCTTCGCCCGTAAAGCCAAGACGACCAAAAGGTTAACTCGGTTTGGATAGGGTATCCTAGTGGGGTCTCCCGATATACGCAAGGTACATGGGAGCTCAAATGGGTAGTAGTGTTGTCTAATGCACAACCTTTCACAAGGGTCCTTCCTATATACAAATGAGTACATGAAAAAACCTTTCTATATACCTCAAGGGTACGTGAAAGACTGTTTCTATATACCGATGGTACGTGGAAGAACCACGCAAGTCCCAATATGTAGTGCAGAAAAATAACAACAGCTTCTATGCTTACGACGCCCGAACATGTCTCTAGCCTATCACTCAACTTTCTATACAAATTTTAACCTAAAGCTACCATTGATTTTATCTTGACGATAAGGTGAATGTTTGTGGAAATGTTGTCTCCAATAATGCAGATTAACTCTATATGCAACAGAAAACACTTCTTTGACTTTCGATGAAAAATACATAGGGTAAGGATACAATTTTCTCTTTTTCTTTTTTCAAGAACCTTAAAATAATGCCATTTCAACAACACAAACTTGAATCGAGAACTGCAAGAAAATGAAGTTTTTTCAAACACAAAAAATTTTCAACAAGCACAAAATATTTCTGAAAATTTTGACAAAGAAATTAAGCCTCTAGTGTGCATGCAAACTATCTTTGCTACAATGCCAAAAAGTATATTTCTTCTAATCTATTTATGGAAGAAAATGACAACTTTTAAAGCATAAAATGAACTAGTTTAAAAGAGGCTATGATTTTATTTTCAAAAGTAAAAGTTTCCAAATATTTTGTTAAAACCAAAACTAAAACTATCTACCATTTTCCCCTATAAGAATGAAAAAGATCAAGCCTTTGGAACTCAGCTCAAAAGAGAATCAGGTTCACAAAGTACTCTCAAGCAGCAGACAGATGCAAAGGACACAACAAAATTTCAGAGAAGCAAACAAACCACACAAACTTTTCATAAAGATAAAAAATTTCTAAACAGACGAAAGAAATTTTTTTATGAGTTTTTGAAGCCTACCTCAAAAGTCAAATCGGCACACTTGGAATTCAGGACACAAGCTCCTACGGTGCTCTGTCAATTGAAAGGAAAATCGCCCTGGATGATGGACGTCACTTTGTCAGCTGTAAGAACAAGAACCTTGGAAGGAGGGCGACGTTCTGTCAGTCAAGGGAAAAGATACCCTGAATGAAGATCGACGCTCTGTCAACCACAGAGAGGCACACCATCCAGACAATATACTAAAAATTCAGAACTATATGAGAAACAAAAAAATCTTAGTTGAACTGAACACAGTAAGAAAAAATCAATTACCCAGAGAACAGTAAAAACTATAATCCAGAATCGAGGAAAATTATCATAAATAAAATCACATGAGTAACTTACCTTGCAAACTGAAACAACAAAGAGCAGAGAGAAAAAAACTTCACCAGTGGAATGGTTACCAAAGAGTTGTAGATATGATTGGATCTGCACTAGATTTGACTGGATCTTCCCCAAATCTGATCAATTATACTATCCCCAGCGGAGTCACCAATTTTGTTATTAGGAATTCTCAACAAGTGTTGACACAACTTGTTCCTTTGTAATGCAAAACACAACTACAGAACAAAAAATCAAAGCCACATATCCTTCCCTTAAATAGTCAAATTAATTAACATAACACATCACATACCTCAACCGTAGGCATGTTTATCTTTTATCCGGAAAGTCCTTGAGATGATTCAATACCTGCAAGACATATCACAAGACAAACAAAAAGATGAGAGAATCATGATAATCAACTATCTATATTGGTGATCAAGGAGTCCAATAATATTTAATCACAAACACAATAATCAAATATAGGAAAGGGAAATGTTTTTGTATTAATAAGGGGTGAGAAGAAGTACAACCAAAATCCTTAATGTTGACAACTTCTGTCTCAACAAATGTCTACAAACTCCAATGAAGACCTCTCTAGCTACAAGTTACCTCTACTTTTCCTCTATCCAGACTTCAAACTAGCATCATAAGGATGCTTTTTCTGGTCTCCCTCACTCTCTTCATAGAAGCTTCATTTATAGGCCAAGAACTCATAGGATTACTTGAAAAAGGGATAGAATAGGATCCCTATAGGTGAAGGATGTGAATTCCACCTCTCCCAGACATGTAAAAACCAATTCCATGAAGTATCCCAAATGGAGTCTTCTAGAAACTTCTTTTTTTCCCCTTTAAGTGACCATCGACTAAACTGGACAAAGTGTCGATCTAGGATTTTTTCCATTGCAAAGGGATAACGACGCCTTTTGTTCAACTGATGGAGGCATCGACAATGCTCTGTGGAAAATGTAAAAGAATGTTGTTCCTTCTAGGTTAGGGAAAAAAATGGCCAAGGTGATCTAGATCACGCTTTTTGGGAGGTTGGCAGGAAACAAGAAATTCAAGGCTGACTATGCAATGTGATATTTTCATGTGCAACACATTCCTCTTCAACACATATGCAATCACATACACAAATAATTACCTACATGGCTTCCATCAACATCTTTGTTTTTACTTGGACAATGGTCTCTTACCAAGGATTACAAAATCCTTTCGCCAACCTCTTAATCCCAGGTTGCTGTCCCAGTCCCTCTTCACAATGTCGGTGGTCACATTCATTAGGATCATCAACATCTTCAACCATGTCCCAACCATTTATGGTAAACAATTATCATTAACCAAAAAAATTATCATTATTGTCTTATTACATGTGTAAAACCATATTATTATACTAATATGCAATCATCATGTACATGCACAAGCATCTTCACATGCACTTATGTATCATTTGTTAATTATTCCCACCAATGCCCACCCATTTGACTGTCAGAATCTCTTGCAATCCTATGCTAAAGTTTTCTATTCGTATACTCATGAAACATAAGCATAACAAGAAGAGAGGGGTTGATGGGTTTCTCCCTTTCAATTCTTCATCTTAACATGGAAGTATTCTTTTGTATCATAGTTGGCTAACTCTATGAATTTTCTGTTAAGCACTCATGAGATTAGCTATGATTTTTCTCACCAAGAAACAATGAAATACTCATACACATGTACATCAATCCATATATTATAGCAATTAACTTAAGGTGATAAAATTCCCTTTTCAATCAAGGATACTTCTTGGAGATCATTCTCCTGCTCCTACTATAAACTTATGTAGCTTCCTTGGTCACTACAGTGGTTTCATTTGCACTATTCCCTCACTACCTTGTTGTTTCAATTTCTTGGAACAATTATGTCCTAGTGCCCCTTCTTACAATGAGACTTGATTTCTCCTCCATGGAGATACCTGCCACACTTTGAACCACACCATAGGTTCACACATAAGAATGCTTCATTCCCAGATGCACAACCCTTTGCATGTTTACTCTGCTATTGTCATGAACTACATGACTTGTCCATATACCTGTTGGATTTTCTGATAGATTGGTTTCTCCACATGGTGAATTTCTTGCCCCAATCAAGTCTAGGATTGTCATTCCTACTAATTCAAGCAACCGACAACCTATTTTAAAATAAAAACTGGTTAATTGACTCTTATGCATATCAACCTCCATTTATTTTTGAATTCAAAAAATTGTTTCTTCATGCATTGGAAGAGATCAATTTTAACCATGATTCTCAATCAAAGCTACATCACTCTTTTTCCCAATCGCAAAGGCATATGTTTACCCATTTGGACTCTACTTGTGTACGGTATTCCCATTCTTAGGATGTTCCAACAACCAAAACCTTCACATTTTTCCCACATGCTTACCTGCACATAGAATTGGAGTGGCTGGTCGACATCACAACGTCATCACTACAACTTTTAGATCCACAAAAGAACCCCCTGCAACTGTAAATCCATGATTATTTTGTCTACAAGCATACATCCCGACCCAAATAGCCGAGTGTTGTAACCTTTGCTTTGATACCACTATGTCATGTCATCGAACCATCTTGGGTGTCTTTTGAGGCGACATGAGACTCTTCCTCCGAACCAAATACAAAGTTTCTAACTATGAATTCATTTTGTAATGTTCACATAGCTTGATTTGACCCTCGTAGGACCTTATTCCAAATCAGGATTTTGAATTACACCCAACCAATCAATTCGGCTCCACAATTCATGTACATAACTAATCCATAGTCTTAAAATTACTTAATTAGTTTCCTAATTAAGTTTAATACCAATTTCAACCATTAATTAAGCTTCTAGAGGCTTTAATATTCCCTAATTACAAGTGCAAGGTTAATAATCACCTTAATCCTAATTATTCGACCCTTAAATGACTTTATCACGATCTCCACCACTTAATTTGACTTAATGAATGAATCCAATGGTCCTGGTGCAATCCTGACTTCTTAATTAGGCTCAATGATTGAATCCAACCACTTACAAATGATCTCAACGATTTAATTAAGCTTTCCTGACCCGATCTCGACACTTTCACATCAATCTTGAATTTTTCGTACAATCGAAATTCATGAGTCGAGACCAACGACAAGCGTAACAAAATTAGAATCCTGACTTCCAATTCCTGACTTGGAAGTTGAAAGTCAAAAGTCCTGATACACCACGTGATCACTAAATGAGCTGCATTCAACTGGGCTGATGTTTTTTCAAGTAACATTCAGAACAAACAATGAGTGTAGCATATTTACACTCCCGACTTGCATTTCTTGACTTCAAAAATCAGAAGTTGATTGTTGAAACTAACAACGACCATAACAAATTTGTGCTCCTGAATTCCAATGTCAGAAGTCAAAAGTCAGAACGAACAACGAGTGTAACAAATTTACACTGCCAACATCTGATTCCTGGATTTGGGAGTTGGAAGTTGGAAGTCGGAACGAACAACGAGCATAGCAAATTTACACTTCATACTTTCGATTCCCGATTTTGGAAGTCAAAAGTCAGAATTCTAAACAAACAACGGGTGTAACAAATTTATGCTCTCGAATTCTAATTCCCAACTTTGGAAGTCAGAAGTAGGAACCAACAATAAATATAACAAATCTAGACTTTCAATTTTTTATTCCTGAATTCAATAGTTGAAAGTTGGAAGTCAAAACCAACTCATAGGAGATGTAATAAATGACTCAGATTGCATCCAACTCAACAATCGATGATCAAGATTTCTATCATTCACAAAGGCCAACACTTAGCCCAATTTTATAGTTGTCCCTATGCATTGACCCGACTATTCGACCATGGAACCCCTACAGATTTATTAAGATTCGACTGTTATTTCTTTGGCTTAATCTACATGAAACCATGAATATTCATTCACCATATTTTGGATGCAAATGCTCATCACCGAGCCCTTCCAAAACACAATTAAGGAATAAATATGAGCTTCTGATATCCATGTCATGACTTCCTAAAGCATAAATATAGTCACATATTTCCATAAACACGTCCAACATGGTTATAAATACTTCAACCATGCAATTTATTTAAATACAACATGACTGAGCACATGCATCTATTCAATATGTTCCAATTCAATTGCATAGGAACTTTCAACCCTAACCACATAGACTTGAAACTTGAATCTCAGGCTAAGGCTTCTACAAGTACAATGCAACATATACAAAAAAATGCATAAAGAAGCTACAAGGCAATTCATGCACAAACTAGTCTATTCATAACAAAAAATGACTCATACTTCCCTTGTCTCAATTACAGATTCACAACACTTCTAGAATTTGTGCAAGGTTAATTGGAATAGATTTTCCAAAAATTATAAATATTTATTATCAAATTGTGACATTTACAAGAGTATAATACGTCTTTGATACAAATCAAGGGCCACCTTTAAATGGCATGACCTATAAAGCCCGCCTTAATTAATAATTACTAAATAACTAGGTTTACTAACTATTTAGTTTTATTACAAGTAATCCCTCTCTGGAATACTTCATGCATGAAGTATTGGTAAGGATGGGTGGCGTGAATGAAAATATTCATTCTCCCATGTGGCTTCATCATCTAGTAAGTTTCTCCACTTGATAAGGTATTCCTTGACTGATTTGGAGCGAAGTGTTTTGGTTTTAATTTCCAAAATGAATTTTGGTTCTAGCACTAAATTTCCTTCATCGTCTAACATAGGAAATTCAGTTTGTATATGAGTGGTTGATCCCAATTTCATCTTTAGGCATGACACATGGAAGACATCATGTATTTTTCCCTTATTTGGGATGTCTAGAGCATAGGTCACTTGTCCCACTCACTTTCAAACTTGGTATGTGTTGTTTAGGACAATGCACCCTTTTAACCTAGGGTCTTTGGGGTTACCAACTTACTAAGACACTTGCAGAAAATCAACTTTTCTAGAAAATGAAATAGGAATAGTAAGGAGGCTTAGCATACCCGGTTTATGACGGTTTGATCCAAGCTTGACCTTCTCCTCTTTCAGTCTCCTTCAAAGCTTCCAGGGCTTCTCTAATTCACCTGTAAAAGACAAATTCTTCTAGCAATATCTTGTATATATATGTCAATGGTTATTGATATACATGTTCATAATAAAATAATTAAACAATTCATAATTCATCACATACAAGAATGTAACAATACAAATATTGGAAGAAGATCTTTCTTCATTCATAAACAGAGAATGGTGAGATTGCAACCCAGCTTCTAAAACAAGGACTCCTTTGCAAACCGAGGAGACTAAGCTCTGCTTCTCCAAGAGGTATGAAGGCATACCACCAACATAACTTTTCTCTTCTAAGAATGCTTGATTAGTCCCATCCCATTCCCTATATTTATACATGGGGAAATAGAGAGGTTTCGAAGGTCAGGATGGTTGATACTGTTGATATAGTTATTGATTAAGGCTCAACTGATCTTGACTAATTGTAATTTATATTTTTAACATTGAATTAAGGTACACACAAGTATATATAGGAAGGGAACATATGACACGCTCCTTGATTTAAGGCAAGTCACGTGTTCAAGGTACACGTGGGTTTCAATGCAAATAGTTGTGTATGACACGTGGGTTGCAATGCAAATAGTCACTTGTGCATCCCTAATCTCCAAATTTAAATCTATTAAGATGGTCGGGAGTTTATGTATCAATGGTCATGCACATATATAGTTTTTTGTCTTACTTTAATCCTATTTTTCCTTTTGTGTCCCAACATATTAGATGTCAGTACTCAGATGGAGAAGTGCCATTTTAGTTGATAATATATGCCCCCTAATGTGTGAGGTCAGAGGGAAGCGATGGCCGAAATACATTACAATCTTTTAATCTTGGAGAACTCAAGTGTCCAAGGCAGCAAAGGAAGTACTTGAAACAAATACATATCAATGCATATAAAAAATCATATCCAAGGATTCCATGTTCAATATAATGGAACACTAGCTCCTTTACAATATTTGATTACATCATATGTTATGGGTACAAGACCACATATATTACAAAGGTGGATCAAAGCCACCATATACCATGATGAGTCTTCAAAATCTAGAAGCTGTGTAATTGATCATAACATAATCTTGCGCAAATTAGGTTATAAATGTGAACCTAAGGTCTTCATCAAAATACAAAGGAACGATTACAATCCCTACTATGTGAATAGATGTGTTGAAGTTGAAAATGGAAGGAAATCAACAGAATGTCAAAAAATGAGTGGAACTGACAACTGAAGCAAAGGAGTTTACCAATGAGGATAGTGAATCCTATGGTACCATCATCAAATCTCCAGGTCTTTGTCTTCAGGAAGTACTGATGAGAAACCATACTGTGATGAGGAAGGAAATGGATCCTCCAACATATCACAATAGTAACTAGGAACTAGATACGGGAAGGTAGACACAAGTAATACTCAGATAGGATAATGATGGGATTATGATAAAAATTAGAGGAAGGGATAAATCCTTGAACAGTGAGCACGACACAGAGATGACCCAAGGCAGATTTTAACTTGCATATAGAACAACTAGACTTATCTTTCATATAGGATACATGATCAGATTCCACATGTATAAAGGACAAGTGAAGGAAAAGGGAAATCGAAGTAATAGCTGAGCTGAAAGTGTAAAATGAAACATGATTATTAGAAAGTTCAGAGAGTGCTATGTTCAAGGATGACATGCTGCCACTGTTTATAACCCAAAGAGAGTACTTCTTCCTTATCTTTCCTGTTAAAATTTAGTGAGTCCAGGAAATTCAACTCATGTCTCTCTTCATTTTTGACAAGATTGAAGAGGGGAGAGAATAATGCTTGATAAAGTCACTGATTCGTGGATTTTATGAGCCTGAACTAGTACATGCTCATTGGTGTTTTCATATTTTTAGAGTCTGAAAAGTCTGAAGAAGACTCTAGGGGGTTGCTTTTTCGTACAATTTAGTCTCCTCGGGCCAAAAAAGTATAAAACAAACCACAGAAGAACTCTCTTAGCTTCCAAAGAAGTAAGGCACACCTTTTTCATGCTTAGTTAGGATGGTATGAAAAAGGTTAAATTACCACCTACCCAACGCCCCTTCAAAATCAACATATAGCTTGAGTTTTATGAGTGTGAAGGAAGGCAAGCTCACTCATATTGATCCATTTGATTACAAGAAATCGGGCTTACAACAGTAAACTTGATGCTTTGTTCTTTAGGGTTTAACAAGCATGACAAAGACATAAAGTACACTCAAAATATTTTTCATGTTTGGGTCCAGAGCATGAAAAAGAGAAAACTAAGCTCATACTGGGTGCTCATTTTACGTAAGTTTAGTCCCTCAGGTCCGGAAAAGTGATAAACCTATACCTGAGAATACTCTTCTCAATTCCGAAGAAAAGAGAGTGTTCATTTTCATATTATTCCACATGGTCTGAAAAAGCGATAACCTACCACCAATGTGGATTCTCATTCACATATTCTTAATGAGCCTGAACGGACAAGTTTACTCGGTAGTCAAGTCTATTTTGAGGAGTTAGATTTGGGCCTAAAGAAACTCCATAAGGGTGGGGAGCCTTCT
The DNA here is from genome assembly GCA_001517045.1 of Pseudotsuga menziesii. Taxonomy (NCBI): domain Eukaryota; kingdom Viridiplantae; phylum Streptophyta; class Pinopsida; order Pinales; family Pinaceae; genus Pseudotsuga; species Pseudotsuga menziesii. The sequence goes on along the minus strand of LPNX010995186.1, from coordinate 225,099 downwards.
AAAACTTGGATAGATTGTAAAAAGAGACCAAAATGAGGCTCAATTTGGCATGAAAAACAGCTAAGAAGGATCCCCTAAACCTATGACAAATGCGGCATGAGTACCAAAAGATGAAAAAGTGTTCTAAACTAGGGTACTCATGCAAAGGAGGCCCATGGTTAAAACACCATAGTCCGTGGTCAAAGAGGTAATACTAGGGTTAAAAATAGATAAGGTATAGATGCATAATGACATATGAAAGACCCAAATCCTACCCTATGTGAGCAGATAACAAGTTTTGAAATACTTCAAACCTGTTGCATTAGGAAAAAATACATGGTATTAGTTCAATTATAAAAATAATTTTCAAACTATAGGCTAGAAACCCAAAAATTGAATTTTTTTCCATATGTAGTTCAAAAATAGTATTAAAACATACCATTTCATATTTTCACCCAATTTGGCAATATTTCACCTCTAACTTGGATTGCTCAACGACGACAAACCGGTGGACGATTTCAAATTCCGCAAGTGTCAGGTTAGCTAGCTTTCCCTTCTCTTTCATTCCAACCATTTTAAATTTCATTTTTATGCAAAATTTTAATGTTTTGGGCCTTCCCTAGGGAGGTTTCACAGTACACGTGGGTAGGCGACTTATATAGTTGCGTACACATGACCAACGCAAAGGAAAATCGCGTGTGACATGCGACCTGTCTAAAATACAGTCGCGTGTATTGTGCAACATAGAAAATTTTAAGATATGAACAAAATAAAAAGAATTTGATAGATTCTAATGATTAATGGTGGTCAATTGGGAAAGTTCAATCATGGATTTATAATGGAGGGTGCGAGAATATGAGGATATGGACCGATATTCTCTCTGTGATTCCCCCACTGTGCATGAGATATGGAAAAGTCAGTTACTAAAATTCTTCTGCACTTCTCCAATGTGGGCCAATGTCCTCTTGCTTGAACATTTGATTAGCTATTGGGATCATGAGCTCGAGACGTTTTATCTTCAAGGTGACATCTTGAAGATAGCTATAGAAGACATGTATTTAATCATGGGGTTGTATTGCATGGGTATGCTTGTGAACCTCAAAGGTACCGGCAAGGGTGGGGATCCCATGAGTGTCCAAGACTATGTAGACACCTACTGCACACCAGGGAGTTAGAAAATGGGATCATGCATCCCAATTGTTCATATCGCCAACTTCCCACAACAAGTAGTGGTAAGTACAATAATGTGGGTTGCATGATCTTTGTCATTACATATCGCTAATTAGACACAAATGAGAGTGGAAGTGGAGTGTTTATAGGGGACTATGTTCAATTGGTGCTCGGGTATGATCCCGATCATGAAGAAACAACTCTCTGACTATAAGAGAGGACGTCGCAAGAATTTTGGGTATTCTAGTATATTAGTAGCATTCTTCTTTGAGAGAGTGCCCGCTATCAACCTTGTTGTTACGGAGAGAAAATCCTATGGCTTGGGGTAACACAACAGACAGCTTGACTCCAGAAATCAATCCTTTCCAATATGCAATAGAAATTAAATGTCTAACACTAAAGGATCATACCTCGTACCTTATTCTGGACGGTTGAAGTAGATCCCCGTTGAGCTTTCCAATCTTCAGCTTGAATTTCTATAACACTTCCTCAACAACAAGTAAACAATACAAGCATACTATATATCATGGTGTTAGATCTATTCTAGCATATATAATCAATAATGTAAAAGAATTTGACATAATCCCATGGATAAAATATTCATTCAAATACACATCATTGGACAGGAAATTATATTTCTATTAATATAAATCAGAGATTACAAGATACAACCTATGACGGCATGTCTACGAACCGGAGAAACTGAATCCCCCACTTGGGTCTCCACCACTTCAATCCTCCATCTCTTGATAGCAAGCTCACTAGCAAAAGGCAAGCTTGGGAAGAACACAAAAGGGCTCCAAGGGACAAAGGGATGCAGACTCAAGCATAAGTTCCAGCAACAATGGACTATAGTTTCGTTGCTCTCAATTATCTCTTATGCCTTCAATGTACCAAGGGGTTCCTTATATAGCTTTCAAAGGGATAATGTAAGGTCGAATCCGAGCGATCTCAAGGCATAAGGAAGGCCAGGAGTCGAATGAGTCGGATCCATGTCAAGGAAAACTCCAAAAGGATTTGGATTATGCACACATCTCGATGTACGCGGTTATATGGGTCAAACCCACGTATGTACGTGGTTATAGGTTTAAAATCCGTGTATATCATGTTTCATATGTTTGTGCGGATGATCAAGGAAACATCAAAGGACAAAAAGTGGTCCATAGGGTCTAATGAGTCTGCAGCGGGACAGGGGAAGGCCATACAAAGTGTGATTCACCTAGAGTGGTGAAATCCACTATAACAGATGCCCCCTAATGTGTGAGGTCAGAGGGGTTATATG
>LPNX010995186.1:2161-222426 GCA_001517045.1 Pseudotsuga menziesii | reverse complement strand
TACATAAGAGTACAATGGCCATGAATAGGCATGATACATGATGTCACATATGTGGTCATAGCCACGTACAATATACATAGATCAGAATCTCCATGATGAACATATACAAAGGACCATGATCTCCAAAATGGCTGAAGATATATAACAGATCAAGATCTCCATAGTGGCTGGAAATGTCTGACATATACTGGAATCAAGTCATGAGAGCTAAAATCTCATGAACACTGGCACGATCAAGGAGGTAGCATATAAGAGATGCCACCAATCTAAAAATTCTTCTACATAAACCGCTATGAGTACATGTCCTACTATGCGAATCGAGGTGTCGAGGTCGAACATAGTAGTCCATCGTCTGATTACCGGTCATTAATGTATACCATTAACAGACGCGATATCACCCACCAATAATGAAAATGGGAATCAAGGTACTAGAGTGCAAACTAACAAGTGTGAATAAATGTGTTGAGTTCAAACACTTGAGAGGATCCATCGATCAGGGGACATTGATGTATTCGCAAGAAACTGTCGATGGCGAGAGAACCTACCACTGATGAATGCAAGTCTCAAGGCACTCAACATGACTCTAGATTCCAATCCCAGAATAAATAATCTGAAGTTGATGGGATGAAATCCGCTGGAAGGAGGGCATTAAGGCATCCCCCATCATCCAACATGAGGTACTCAGCAAGGCTGTATAATATGGAAGGACTCGATCATAAAGTGCACGAACCAGTAACTGTACCGGGAATGGCTGACATGCAAAGTAAAGATAACTGAGGAATGGCCGACACAAGTTTCAACTTCCTTAGAACAAGAGAATAACAATGTATGGTGATTGAATGAAGGCAGCATAAACTCGATATACAAAATGGGACATCTCTGTGACACAGGAGGCGTCAACAGAGGCTCCATAGGGACTGGAAGCTTAACCAGTCGGTGGAGATAAACTCAGATAAATGAGTACAACTCCTAAAGTCAAACTATAACCCAACCAATGGATGTGATATATAGTGCTCTGTTCGAAGGCGACACGACTCGACAGTTTCCAAAGATAACATCTTTCCTTGTCCGGCTTTTTGGTTTTTTGATTTTTTTTTGGACTTTTTCAGTTATTTGAAAAGCTTGAAAAAAGAATAAACTAGATTTATAGTTACAAACTAGGAGGAGATGAGTGTCATAAGGGAAAACAAACTAGTTCCAAGAAGTGGAACATACCTATGCTCAATGCAAGGATACATGTGTAGGATATCGACACTCGGGGGAAAATCCCCTCCTGGTAAAAAGGGAATCAAGCTGCAAAGGATATAAAAACTGGTTCTGCATGGCTAGACATGAGACAAGCTCAGGCTATATGGCTGAAACACAATGTCAGGGGAGCTGACATAAAGCTCAATAAGGTAGGCAAAGCTCATGATAATGCATTCACAACTTGACATAAGGGAGTCCTGAGGGAAATATGCCAGCATAAGATCAAGAGGAGTATGAGGCTCTTGCGAAATGTCATGGCGGGACTAAAAGGGACTCCTAGACCTAAGAGAGGACTCACAGCATGGGTACCAAATGAAAAAGGGAGCTAACTAGGGAACCCATGTAAAGGAAAACTCTACCATTCACATAGTACCACTTCTAACAACAGCATGAAGGTTCCGTGATACCATGGAATGGGTTTGTACCTAAGGTTAAGATGGAACGGTCATAAGGCAATGCATAAGTGCAAGCGGATGTGAAATCCTAACCTATATGCCAGTTCAGAAATAATACCTGTGATAGGCATGAATGGGTCGAAACCTCGGAGAGAGTGTACAAAAAATGGACCCTACATGACAACCATATTAGTCCAAAACAACCCAAAATAGTCAATAAAGAATCCAAATTATAGGGAGGGATGATCATGACAAATGCACCCAAAGGAAACAATGCGGTGAACGATGGGACACAAAAAGGAAAGTAAGGTGTAGACCCAACGTTCACGCATCCACTACCACCCCCCATGAGGGTGACCATAGGTGCAAATACCAAGCGAAGGGATTCAACATCCTCCACAAATGGAGTAGAGGGAAGAATGTGACCACTTCAAATCTATGAGCAGGGTAAGGGGCTATGATGCCCCCAAGTCTGACACCATGGTCCATACTAGGACCAAGGACGGGTGATAGGATACCAGGCATGCCGAAAAAAAAGGACCCAAACTCAAGAGAGCATAAATATACTCAAGTAACCACGATCCCAAAGGCCAACTAGCGCACAAAGAGCACACTCCTAAGAAAATCTATAGCCAAAATACAAGCAAACCAAGGGGAGGATATGTGAGCTCCTGAATGCAGCAGGTATGTCTCGCCTAGGAGATGCTCGAAACTCCCATACACTACAAGCGGAGGTACGTAACCAATTATAGTGGCCCTCAGCTTCAACGAATAAAGCAACTATGCTGTCCGATCTCTACCTGGCCGAGACACCCGCAGAATAACCCCTGCAGAGTACCCCCTCGATATCCTAGGTAAGGACACTAAGGTCACTCAATATACTCAATGCTCAGGCGGACAGTCGCAGGTGGGATTGACCGTATGGGCAGGGTAGCAAAGCCCGAAACTCTCGAAAGAGCCCCCAGATACGAATACAATCATAGAAATATCTCTGGTTCTACTCAGTTATGACTAGGGGTCATCCCAATCAATAACCTCTCACACTGCCTCGTGCTTAACTCCCTTTTGAGAGGAGGATCCTGAGAAACACTGGTTATACCAAGGATTTCACACACTCACTTGGACAGACACATACATGTTGTTGTTTAGTGATCTTGGAGAATTTACTGACAATGAACTATTCCAAGATCCTAAAACCTAAGCTTGTTGGTGCACCCTATAAAAGAAAAGAGTGTAGTTCATTTTAATTTAGCATTGATTTTAGTTGGCTGTAATTACTCAAAGGGAAATGGCCGTGCAACTAATGACATTATGACTCAGCAGTGAAATAAATATGCACACCATAACAAACAATGCTAAGTGCAATCTTTGTCAAATGAAAAATAGGGTATGCCACTACATGAGATGCATAAATATATATTCCTTTTTGAATGCCAATGCAATCCTTCCTATATGAAAGCCTAAACACAACTCTCATCCAAGCAATCCAATGCAAGTACCTCCTCAAATCCATATCTAAGATGCAACTAAGAGTGCAACTACTTTGTATTTTTCAATATAAAAGAATGAAAAATGCAATGAAAGTCATCTAAAACTCTCAGTCTCTGCAGCAAGTATAAAAGACAAGCCCAGCAAGACACCGAGACAAAAAATAGTAATGGAATAATGGAAAAAAAATAATGATAAATGACTAAAACTACTTTCAAAGAAAAATCAATGAAAAAGCAGTCTCTAGTCACAAAAGAAGCATCCAACAAACAACATCAGACCCAAGGAAGACCCAACCACACTCACAACCCACCCAGGAACTTCGCACAACATCAAACTCACCAAAAGGGAGGATGTGCACGAATGTTTAAAGAACAGCTACGTATATACGCGACTTTTGGCCAAAAACCCACGTGGATGGGCATATGTACGCGACTTTTGGCCAAAAACCTGCGTATACAGAGAAGGCAGTGGTAAAAAGCAGGCCAAGGGTCAAACAAATAAAGGGGAGTGTTAATGGATGAACATACTATAAAATGCAACCCAGAAACAAGGAGAAACAAAGAGCAAGTCAATAATATCAAGCCCATTGTACCGATAAAAACCCCCAAATGCAAAATGACTAGGAACTCCCCAGCAGAGTCGCCAATTCTGTTACGGAGAGAAATTCGTATGGCTTGGGGTACCACAACAGACAGCTTGACTATAGAAATCAATCCTTTCCAATATGCAATAGAAATTAAATGTCTAACACTAAAGGATCAGACCTCGTACCTTATTCCGGATGGTTGAAGTAGATCCCTGTTGAGCTTTCCAATCTTCAGCTTGAATTGCTATAACACTTCCTCAACAACAAGTAAACAATACAAGCATACTATATATCATGGTGTTAGATCTATTCTAGCATATATAATCAATAATGTAAAAGCATTTGACATAATCCCATGGATAAAATATCCATTCAAATACACATCATTGGATAGGAAAAGATATTTCTATTAATATAAATCAAAGATTACAAGATACAACCTCTGAAGGCACGTCTGCGAACCGGAGAAACTAAATCCCTCACTTGGGTCTCCACCACTTCAATCCTCCATCTCTCGATAGCAAGCTCACTAGCAAAAGGAAATCTTGGGAAGAACACAAAAGTGCTCCAAGGGACAAAAGGATGCAGACTCAAGCATAAGTTCTGGCAACAATGGACTATAGTTTCTTTGCTCTCAATTCTCTCTTATGCCTTCAATGTACCAAGGGGTTCCTTATATAGCTTTCAAATGGATAATGTAAGGTCGAATCCGATCGATCTCAAGGCATAGGGAAGGCCAGGAGTCGAATGAGTCGGATCCATGTCAAGGAAAACTCTAAAATGATTTGGATTATGCACACATCCTGATGCACACGGTTATATGGGTCAAACCCGCGTATGTACGTGGTTATAGGTTTAAAAGCTGCGTATATCATTTTTCATATGTTTGTGGGGATGATCAAGGAAACATCAAAGGAAAAAAAGTGTTCCATAGGTTCTAATGAGTCTGCATCGAGACAGGGGAGGGCCATACAAAGTGTGATTCACCTAGAGTGGTGAAATCCGCTATAACACCTGCGGTACCACTTCCAACTTTCTCTTCTCGCCATCCTAGGATGACCAGGTGAGGAGAAGTCTTCCTTCACCAAGGTGGCGGAGGATCAGTCCAGGGGGTATATGATGATGAATTCTATGTGTGGTGGGTATAGCAGTTACCAACACTTGAGCAGTTTACTTACTCAGGTTTATATTTTCGAGGAGACAATGATCGCGTCCTCCCTCCAGGAGGAATATGGGGAGAGCTAGGTATTTTTCTTTTTATGTTTTTTAATTTTTATGAATTTTTGTCATAAAATTATATACATATGTATAAGAGTTTTGAATACATTTTAATGTTTTAAAATGTAGATGTTGTACCTATATGCCCTGATGGTAACCCTCGGATGTGTGTGCATCCTATACTAGGTAGAGACCAAGGTTTACTGAGAGTACTCGAGGGAACGCTGGCCAGGCTAACCCAAAGAGTTTTGACTATACAGATTGAGCAGATTCCTTCTATTATGCAAGAATTTGTAGTAGGAATTCCACCTATCTGGATATGCCTCATGAGGAGGGTAGCCAGGGTCATTCTTGTTTACATAGAAGTCGAATAGGCTGCCATAGCTGAAGAGGCTAATGATGATGATGATGCTGGTGATGCGGGTGATCAGGACTAGATCTATAGGAATTTTATGGATTACGATCCAATTTTTTTTATTATATTTATACACTTATTATTGGATCTTAGGATCAAAACTCGAATTATCTATGGACACACACACACACACACACACACACACACACACATATATATATATAGATATATTTCCTCGTTATTTACATGTGTTCCCATAGTATCTGTTATGTATATTTTAAAAAATGTGTGTTAAGTGCCAATGTAGTATATAGTTCTCATATGCATTAGTTAATGTATTTTCATTACGTGGAATGTGATTAAATGAAATATAATTGAAATTTCTTTCAAGTAATCTAACCTGCAAAAACTGACGTAACAAGATAGGGTTTCTCACCTGATAAGTTCCATTGAGTTGGGAAACCACCAGTTGAGAGTCAAGTCTAACTTCCAATTGGGTGATTCCACATGACAAGGCATCCCATAACAACTCAATAAAAACCCTGTATTCGGCCACATTGTTGGTAGCAGGACCTGGGCAAGTGCCTCCATAGGCAACTAACTGTCCTGAGGGTGAATAAATGACCCATGTGGTTGAAACCAGGTTACAAGTATGACGATTAGTGCCATCCACAAAACCTACGAACCACTCAGCTGACATATGTAACAATCACTAGATTATGTAAGAACACTAACCAACTAACTATTGTACATAAAATTACATACAAGAAAATACAAGAAAAAACACTAAGCCTAGGCATAGTACTTATTCAGGTAGAGCCCATTCCTAGGATCAGGAAGCTTGTTTCCATCAAAATCAGTTAACTCATATGCCCCTTTTTTCAAGACCTTCAACACAATGTAGGTTCCTAACCATAGGGACTTGAATTTTCCTGCCCCCAGGGGTTCTTTGTCCTGATCCCAGAGCAAGACAAGCTCCCCTTCAGAGAAAATTCTAGGCTTGACCGATTTATCATATTGGTTTTTAACCCTATTCTTATGAGATTTGTTTTTCATTAATGCATCTCTGCGTCATTCATCTAGATTTTCCAAATGTAGCAAACGTTCTTCTAATTCAATTGTGTCAGGGAGTAGATGACTGATAATTTTAAGTGATGGATTCTCACATTCAACTGGAGTGACTGCTTCCACCCGGTGAACGAGTTGGAAAGGTTAAAACCCCGTGGTAGTTTTAACATTGGTTCGGTATGCCCAAAGTGCAGGATATACCATAATGTGCCTATTTGACCAGGCTGCGTTAATAGTACGCTAAAGAATGGTATTCAAGGTCTTATTGACCGCCTCGACTTGACCATTCACTTGTGGGTAGAAGGAAGACAATTGATCTTGCTTGAACCCTAGCATAGTATCCAATTCGGTCATCATGCTATTCTAGAATGACTGCCATGGTAAGTGACAATCTCCTTTGGAATTTTGAAGCGAGTGATGATCTAGTTGAACACAAAAAAATCTGCAGTTTTGCTGTCATCTTTGAAGGCAGGCATTGCCTCTGCCCACTTAGTGAAGTAATCAACAACAAAAATGATATAGTTGTGCTCCCCAATCAAAACTTGGTTGCATGTCGTGTAATCCACCCCCCACTTAGTGAAGGGGTCCACCGCGATGACACGAAACAAAGGAGCACGATGTGACTGCATTTTCCTGGTGTAGAGATGACATGGATGACAACGCTTCACAGCCTCCACATAATCTTTAAAGATCGTGGGCCAAAAATAACTGGCATGCAAAATATTCTGGGTCGTTGCTAACCCAGATAAATGACCCCTGCATGATATGCTATGGGAATCATTTAGGACACGCTCGGCCTTCTCGTGGGTGAGGCACTGACACAAAACAGAGTCTACCCCTCTATGGTAGAAAGTATCCCTAATGATAAGGTATTTTTTTGCATGTACGTGCAGTTTACGTCGCTCTTCCCTCGAGAAGGACGCATGACACTTCAAAGTTTAGATATAGATAAGTATATCTCCGTACCAAGGATCAGAGGTTGAAATAAAAAAAAAATGTACTCATCTGGGAATGAGTCTTCTTCAACCGCTACATTCTCTTCCGTTGGAAATTCTGCAATAAGTTTTGGAAAAACTAAGGACTTTTTAGATTTGGCGAACTAGAAATCCAAGTCAAATTCTTGGAGAATGACTATCCATTTATTGAATTTCCCCCCAATTATGCATCAGGAAAAAACATACTGAAAGGGATTAACATATGCCACTACTAAAGTGGTCCTCAGTAGGATGTAGTGATGTAACCTATGCACAACATAAACAGATGCTAAAGCCAACTTCTCAATGTGGGAGTATCAAAGTTCAGGTCCAACCAATGTGCGACTAAGATAATAGAAAACGTGCTCTTGGAGCTTGTCATCTTCCTAGACCAATACTACCCCAATGGTAGATTCTGACGTAGTCAAATACAATATAAAATCTTGAGAGTAATCCAGTTGGTGTAACAAAGGAGTCGATAGAAAAGCTTTCTTAAATTCCTCAAAATCAAGTTCTGCGGTTTCATCCCATAAAAATGGAGTGTCTTGCTTCAACAGGTGCATGCAACCTTTAGTGATCTTGGCATAGTTAATGATAAAACATTGAAGGAAATTAGACTTTCCTTGTAGGATTTGATGTTTCCTAATAGAATGAGGAGGAGGCATATTTACAATGGCATCTACTTTCAAAGGATCCACCTGAATACCTTTGTTTGAAACTATGAACCTGTTAGCTAGAAATACACACCTCCTACAGACAAGAGTTGGCTCCCTAGTCTGAATGGTTCAGATCTAGAACAAAACACAAACACAGAATGCTAGACTCTCCCTAGATCTAGTTTATCACTAGAATATGATGCCATAATACTTTTCCCAAAGGTTTTCCTCACTATCCTTGAATCTTACAACAAAAGAACCTATAAAATATGGAAGACAACAAAGAAAACATGATAACATACAATATAATCAACTATCTATGCTTGTGACCAAGGAATCAAGCAATACATACATATGAAACAATAAATATGGGAAAGAAAAGACATTCTTTATTAATAAATGATTGGAGAGACTACAACCTTCATGCCTTTGTGTTGAGAGTTCCTTCCCATGGATCCTTGCCTCTAACTTCACCTTGCCTCCAAAGAATCAAGAATGATTTTGACAGAGTTTGCGTATGCAACACAATTCTTCCTCCCTTTTCCCATGGGGGGTGAGCCATTATTTAAAGGAATGGGAGGATAGCTACGGTTGAGGATCTCATGTGTGAGGTGGAGATAAGATCCTAAAAGAGAGGATCTCAAGTTCTAGCTAGTCCTAACCCATAGGGATGAGGCTCCACAGAGGTCAGCTTTGAGAATCCTCTCGAAACTTCTCTTTTTTCCTTGAAAACTTGAGTACCGCCGCTCCAATGAAGCAAACAAGTGGTGATAAGGGGGAACTGCTTCTTGTAGTATGGGAAAGAGTAGTGGAACCACTTATTTCTCATGTATCAGGAGTGGTTCTGACTTGGGTTACACTTTTTTTCAATGGGAGAGCAGCGTTACCAGCTCAACACGGGGAAAAATTGTAAGGGGATAATTTAAATCTTCATTTCTCTAGGGAAAACTTTGAGGGATTGGAGCAGTCAAGGGAATGCCTATCTCATAACATGAGGGTGATGAGATTTCAGTATAATGAAACCTGAGTAGCCGTCCCGACTAAACGCACAAAATAGACTTGTGGGGATTAAGTGTTTTTTGTAATGTCTACATCATTTGAAAATCAAGCGAATATGATCTGGATGATTAATCCTCTTGCGAGAATGAGCAAGAAAATCATCAAGATATGGCTCGACAATGTTCTTAATGTCATGGAAGGAAAAATTCATTGCCCTCTTAAAGGAAACCCCTGCATTTTTTTAATACAAAGGGAATTTTTTTGTACGCGAAGGTACCCCATGGACAAATAAAATTCATTTTATGTTGGTCTTTCGGCTGAATTTGGATTTGATTGTACCTAGAAAAACCATCCATAAATGAAAAATAATCATTACCCACACAAGCATCAATGATTTGATCTATAAAATGTCTGGGGTAATTGTCCTTGGGACATGCCTTGTTCAAGTCATGAAAATATGTACATATGTGTATCATCCCTTGCTTCTTATCAACAGGAGCAGGATTGGATACCCATTCCGTTAAAGCAATCGAGTAGATAAAGTCAGCTTTCAGCAATTTTTCCACTTTAGCCTTAACGGTTGTCGCCTTACGTGAGTTAATAGGTCTAAGATTTTTTTGAACTGGTTTAGCTTCAGGATAGGTTGAAATTTCATGTTCAACAATCGAGGGATCAATTCTTGACATCTCCTCATATGACCAGGAAAAAATGTCATGAAACTCCTTAAATAAGGCAGTATAGATAGCAATATCCTCCGGAGATCAAATTGCATCGATATGTACATTTTCAATGATGTTAGGGTTTGCAGAGATGTTGATAGGAATCGTAATGAAAATATTTTCCATATTCCCCTCGACAAAAATTCCCTCCCTTAGAAAGGGATTAATCGGTAAATCAACATCATCTACTAGTCTCACATGGAACTCCTGGTTTTCAATTCTACTTAGCTCTGGAAGGATGTAGGATTTATGGTGAATATATTCAAAGATCTTATCTTGCTCACTCATGGCTTCCAAAATGGCTTCATCTGAAGGCAAAACCATGTCTAAGCAGTCATATGAATATAAAGAGTTCTCTTCCCAAGCACGCAAGTAAGCTTCTTCCGACTCCTTTGAGACTGTAGGAGGAATTGAGATTGGATCAGCAGTGGTGTTAACGATAGCTTGGTAACCACTTCCACTACAGATAAGGGCACCTGAGGTTCGTGATGGGTAGGAAGGGCCCAAGGATCATTGCTATCGACAACCGTCGTGATAGACTTACCCACACTCATAGAACCTAGATAATTTATCAGGGTTGGGATATCAAATGTTCCCATTAACGATGAACACATTCTAGCCCCCAAGCTCTCCGTAGATGGCTTGAACTTATCAACCAATGGTACCACAGACTCATTTTTTTCCAAACGGCCCCTTCAAGTGAAATTGAGTTGGGCAACAGTAACCAAATTTCCTTCATGTGGAAAAACCACTACTCGAATAACAGCCAAGGCAATTGTGCACATAGCGTAATTCAAACTCCCCCCCAAAAGCAAGTTATAGTCCAATGCAGCATCAATCACCTCCACTTCAATAGACACTACTTTCCCTGCCAACTTAATCTCAAAAGTTGGTAGGATACCATGCAGGCAGAAAGACCTCCCGGTGAAAGCGGTAAGCAAGGTATTCAACGAAACTAGTTCTGGGGAACCTAAATCTTTCCAACAAGAAAGAGATATAACACATGTGGAAGCACCCTTGTCAATAACTGTATTCTCAATGGTCTTACCACCATGAACGACATCTACTGACAAGCCTGCATGATACGGTAGGCACATCTTAACATCTGATAGATTGAACTTTTCCATCAAACTCAAATAATCCATGATGCCTAAAGATGGTAAAAGGGCATCCCACTGAGCAAGAAAACATTGAATCACTTCCAATGCGGAAATTTCACAAGGGGTTTGGGAAAAATATTCCACCACGGAGTATTTAGAAGAATCTCTAGAGTTCGGGTTGTGAAAATCCTTTTTAAAGATACCTTTCGGTATTTTGGGAATTGGATCAATAGGTTTCTCGATTGTGAGAGGGTTATAGGTTTCACCAATAGACTTACCCTTCTTGGGAGCCTCTGTCTCATAATTTTTATTTCTTGTCTAGATAAAGGTACTAGACCGTACCATGTTGATATAATTTTGATCAAGAGGGGCACCATAAGTGCCCCAGCTACATTAGAAATAGAAGCTACATTTTGTCCTTGGGGAAATGGATCCTTCAGGACGACCAATTTTTGGGTTTTGAGAAGCTTCTAAGTTTGATCAATGAGAGGGTATTGATGATTTAAGTGATCTCCTTGGCACAACTTGTAGGGAAATTTCACCTTCTTCTTATCCTTCTTTCCCAGATCGGCATTGTTCATGGGTTTAGGCTTGTTTTGATTTCCCTCACCTTTCTTCCCCTCCTTCTTTTTACCACTGGGCTGTTGATTTCCCTTCTGGGAGGATTGTTCAAACAAATTTGCATTTTGGGGTGAAGGGGAAACCTTTACTGGCTCTGCTATAGACTACTTGACAGACAACTAATTAAATTTTTTGGCCAATGACTCTACAGTGGGAGAATTCACTTAACCAACCACGCCATCATCATGGGGTCCAGGCTTGGGTTTCTTGACACTATGGGTAGACTGTGGTTCCTCAGGTATGATTTCATATAATATCCTAGACTGAGCATATATCAAATCCATATGTTGGGCCCTGAGGATGGTCCCTTCTTCAGTGTTCACCCCTAAAGTGGATACATCCTTAGACATGTAAGGCAACAAAGATTTAAGGAACCACTCTAACAAGAACTTGAGGGGGATGGTGGGTTTTATAAGCCTCTTCCATCTTCTCCACTGTTGGATTTAATCCAAGATGTGCGTGGATTTGTCTTGCCGAAAGGTATACAATAACTCTGTGTTGGAATCATACCATATAGGAAGCTGGAAGTGGTTTAAGAACACATTTTCTAAGTCCCAAAAACTGTCAAATGCAGCAGAGGGAAATTCAATATACCACTTTGTGGCAACACCATTTAAAGTTATTTGGAACAGCTTCAACCGAATAGTGTCATCATTCAGTGAGTTGGAAGAGAACCATAAATGGAAAGTGGTGATATGGGCATCTGGATCTTCACCATTTTTCCCTCAAACTTGGGAATGTCCAAGGGTAACTTGGTTGGAATAGGTGGCCATGTGGCACTATGTTTCACTGGGTCATTCATCAACTTAGAAAAATATGGAAAGTTTAAAGTTGCCTGGAATGAAAGTTTAGGCCTAATCGGAGCCTGAAAAACATGAGTTTGGGAGGTAGAAGGACACGCCCCCTGATTCCCAAATGTAAAGTTGGGGTTTCCCCTAGCTTTCAGTTGTGAAGTAGTTGGACTACTTTGGAAAGGATTCCACCCATAATCCAGTGTATTATTTGTGTGTGGTGTAGTATAAGTGGTCTGAGCCCCTCAAGATGACACTGGAGTCTAGAAGACAGGAGTGGGTATCCCTCCGCTGAAAAGAGAAAAGGGAGAGCTCCTAAGCGGAGCCGAAACCGGAGTTTGGAAACCTTGACCAAAAGTATTTGTATTTCCAAACTGCATCCCCAGATATGTAGGTGTAGGACCTACATAAGGAGTATATGGGGGAATTTTCCCCCCATTCCATGGGAATCCTTGGAAAATTGAAGACGATCCAACATGACCACTCTAAGCAGTATGCATGAAAGAGGGTGAAGCAAAAGGTGCACTAGGAATCCCAGTGACAACCCCACTAGAAGAATCCACGACATTAGAGGAAGTCGGTGGTTGGACCACCCGACTACTTGGTGATAAAGGCATAGTAGGTGCATTTGGTCTAGGAGTACTAACCAGGGGAGGTGGAACTCCTCTAGCCAAAATGGATGAAGTGGGGGTAGATATACCCTCTCCATAGCTAGTCATAATGATGCTCACAGCAACACCAATCACAAGTTAAGTGAAAGGAAGAACTTGGACAATCACAGGATCGTTTAAGTCAGTAAGACGAGGGTTAAAGTTACTTTCAAACTGATCAGCCTGCAATTCTTCAATCTCTACTATGGTTGTATCAACCTGATTAGTCTTAAGTTCCAGTTCACCTAGAACTTCACTTACCCCTACCGGTTCAAAATACCCATCAGTATCTAATCTCTGCCTTTGAGGGGGTGGTGGAGGCTCTATTGTAAAATCTAGAGGAAGGTTTTGCAACCTTCTTGACCTTCTAAGAGGTTGGTCCTTCACAGATAAAAATTGACTCTTCACACACCTAAAGGCCGACTAAATACAAACAAACCACACAACACTCACTAAAAAACTCCTAAATCCAAACATACACACGGGTATAAGATATGCCTTCCAGAAGAAAAATGATAGATGGTTACTTGGTGTCATTGTAGATGTTCTTAGGCACAAGCAAAGGAATCACCCAAGCGCCCCCCCCACACCTTCTACCGGGGTTACCTTCCAAGCCCATTCAAGGTAGACCAGAAATAGCCTTCCGATATACTTGTGTATGAACCCTAATGTTAAAGAGACTACAGGCTACAACAACTACACTAAGAGTCTGGGGGGATAGTCGCAAGATTGATTCATATGCATGGGAAGGGTAGAAAATCCTGAAACCTTGTCAAAACTAGCACTGCATGGGGGGCCACGAGGTGGTATTGAAAGAAGTCCCCAGATGTGTTAAAATCATGATCTACGCTCGAACAAGGAATCAAAGGGTTATCTCCTCAGTCCATGTCCTCACGCGGTCTCGTGCTTAACTCCTGTGTGAGAGAAGCTTCCCATATACACTCAATATAGATGAGTATTTAGCTAGTGCTTAGTTAATTATGTCTGAAATCAAGTACTTGTGGAGAGTTTAACCCCCTAATCCACATGTCTAGCCTAAGCTAGTTGGTGTATGAACTTGGAAAAGAGAAACTTACTAACAATTTTTAATTTTACTAGGTTGTTCATTGTCAGAGGCAAATAATGTGAAACTTATGTGGTGTTAAAGACTTGATAAAAGGAAGCACAAATGATGCATAAAAGTAAATTTTCAAAAAAATTGCAACTACTTAGCCAACTTTTCTTTTCTTTTAAGTAAAAGCTAATGACATTAAATCTAAGCATGAGAAACTACAAGGCTTTTTTAATTTTTCTTTGAAAAATAGTGAAAAGGAATAACAAATATTTTTGTCTTTTCTTTTCAAACAACTTCAAAAATTGCTATGTAAACAAATGCAAAATTGATAAAATTTGACTAATCTAATCATACAACAGTGAAATGAGGCAAAAATATCCCAAAGTAACCCACTTCAACCAAAAGGAAGAAACTAGAACAAACCCTAACTTGGAGGAACTAACAAACTGAAATCTTACTAGATCGACAAAAAGAAGAGTGACAGACTCAGACTACAAGAAGCAATACATAGCATAAAGTATTCAAAGGACTTGATCACTGACCTAGAACACAAGCACTTAGAATTACAAACCAAGCAGGAGGATCACCTACACTCACCAATGAAAGAAAATCAAACAAAAAAGCTAAAGGACTTGAAGAAATCAAGTGAATGATGTGAAGTATAGACCTCAGACTCACAAAGTCATGTCAACAACATAACCCTCACAAGCAATAAAAAAACCAAAAATAGGGACACGCAAACCATCAAGGACTAAAAGATCTGTCTATGTAGAAAACCCGCGTACAACATGCAACCGTCCAGAAGGAAACCTGCGTGTACACAGTGAAACACACGACTTTCTAGGAAAACAACCCGTGTGTGCTGCTAAAAAAAATTTCAAAGAAAAATACTAGCAACAAGGATCTAAACAAGAAACACTATAAATCAAATGCCAAAAATACTACACACACCTAGAATCAAAGAGAAGCAAAGGCTGGTAAGGGAACCTAAAGAATAGACCCACAACACGCTAGAATCCTCAGTGGAGTTGCTAGTTTTGTTGTTCAGGACAATGCACCCTTGTAACCTAGGGTCTCTATGGTTACCAACTTACTAAGACACTTGCATAGAATAAGCTTATCTAGAAAATGAAATAGGAATAGGAAGGAGGATTAGCATACCCGGTTTATGATGGTTGATCCAAGCTTGACCTTCTTCTATTTCAGTCTCCTTCAAAGCTTCTAGGGCTTCTCCAATTCACCTGCAAAAGACAAATTCTTCCAGCAATATATTCTATATATATGTCAATGATTAATGATATACATGTTCATAATAAAATAATTAAACAATTCATAATTCATCACATACAAGAATGAAACAATACAAAGATTGGAAGAAGAACTTTCTTTATTCATAAACAGAGAATTGTGAGATTACAACCCAGCTTCTAAAACAATGACTCCTCTGCAAACCGAGGAAACTGAGTTCTGCTTCTCCAAGAGGTCTGAAGTCATACCAATAGCATAACTTTTCTCTTCTAAGAATGATTGATTAGTCCCATCCCATGCCCTCTATTTATACATGGGGAAATAGAGAGGTTTCGAAGGTTAGGATGGTTGAGATAGTTGAGATAGTTATTGATTAAGGCTCAACTGATATCGACTAATCGTGATTTATATTTTTTAACATTGAATTAAGGTACATGCAAATATATATATAGGAAAGGAACGTATGACACGCTCCTTTCTTTAAGGAAAGTCGCGTGTTCAACATACACACGGGTTGCAATGCAAATAGTTGTGTGTGACACGCGGGTTGCAATACAAATAGTCATGTGTGCATCCCTAATCTCCAAATGAAAATATATTAAGTTGTACAATATTTTATGTTTCAATGGTCATGCATATCTATAGTGTTTTGGCTTACTTTAATCCTATTTGTCCTTTTGTATCCTGACATATTGGATGCAGTACTAGGACGGAGAAGTGCCATTTTGGTTGATAACAATATGGGCCATAGAACTTGGGTGCAAATTTATGATTTTTGGAATTTTTCAGTGAAGTTTATTTATATGGTTGAAGGTGAACAAACACCCAATAACCCACTTCCAATTCTCGATTAGTTCTTTTTGAGTCTGCTTGTTCTTTCATACGGTTTCTTGCTTGTTCGAGATGGTTCCTCAAAATGCGGATGGCTTCATCAGATGTTGCTAGGCAATCTCTTGCTGTTGGAACTTTGAAATTGTTGATGACATATTCTCTTGCTATAGGAGCTGGGTACCCATATAAGGGTTCAAAAGGTGACATTTTTGTTGATGTATGATATGTACTATTGTACCACCATTTTGCAAGGTGTAGCCATTGTACCCATTGAGTTTGTCGGTCATTCACAAAATTCCTCAAGTATCCTTCAAGGGATTTGTTTACTACTTCTGTTTGTCCATCTCTCTGGGGGTGGTAAGAGGTACTCATAGTTAGTGAAGTCCCAAATTGGTGGAACAATTCCTTCCAGAAGTTTCTAGTAAATTTAGGGTCCCTGCCACTAAATTTAGGGAAACCCATGGAGCTTAAATATATTCTTTACATAACTATCTATGACTTGGATTGTTTTTTCTTAGGATGAAATACTAATGAAATGAGCATATTTTGTTAATATGTTGACGAATACAAATATACAATCCTTTCCTTCTGATGAAGGAATGCCGGTTATAAAATCCATGGACACCTCAAACCATTTTTGGGCTGGAATATGAAGGGTTTGTAGGAGACCAGGAGGAGCCACCGTATTGAATTTTTTTCTTTGACATGTATCACATTCAGACACATATTTTTGGAGATCAGTCTTCATTCCCTTCCAATAGAAGGATTGGCAGATATCGTGGTACATTTTAAGGAAACCTACATGCCCTATTGTTGGGGAGTCATGGTTCTCTTTTAGCACTTGAGTTTTGAATTTTGATGAAATGGGTAAATATATTTTTTGTTTGTACCATAGTATGTCTTTTTCCCATGAATATTTGGATTTTGTTTCTCTGTTGTTTTCAACTTCTTCAATTAGCTTCCTTATCTCTAGGTCTTTCACATACTCACTTTGGACTTCTAAAATCCATTCAAGAACAACTATGGATATGGTACATACAGAGGCAACACTTTCATGTCTTCTTGATAAGATGTCGGCAACCCTATTCTGTTTTCCATTTTTATACAAAATGTTGAAATCAAAGACTTGGATTTTTCTTACCCATTTCTGTTGTTAGGGAGAGATTTTTTTGAGTTAAAAAATACTTCAGGCTATTGTGGTATGTTTTAACAAGAAATTTAGCCCCGAACAAATATTGCTTCCATTTAACAAGGGCATGCATTATTGCCAACATTTCCTTGTCGTATGTGGATTTGGTTTGCTCACTTGGTTTAAATTTTCGGCTTTCAAACCAAATTGGATGTTTAAGGAGCTTGAAAAAGAGGTGAAAAGAAGACTCCATGACGCTTCTTTACACAATGTCATTTTTTTACGAGCCTAGAAAGAAACTGAAATGGACTCGGACCTTTGATACTAGGTTTAAAGAGCGTGACCAAAGTGTCGTAATGAACGCTCATCGACCTTTTCCATTTTATGAAAGTGCGAAAAAGCCATAAACAAACTTCCAAAGCTTCTTACTATGGTTCTCTTATCCTACAATTGACTCATAAACAAGTGTTAAATGCATTTAAAACTAGCATTAAGGGATTACGACAGATAAACTTTGACTAAAATGTGATTTTATATCAAAACTATAGTATGTCAGACCCAAAAATGCCTATATAAGTCATGTAAATAGTAAAAAATCAAATCATTTCACTATTTACCCATAGTGGAGAGCATTTGGAGCACTTTCTTAGCCAGATCTTTAGCATCTGATACCTGGAGTTTCCACCGTCTGTTTTTAGCACCGTTAATTGCAGGTAATAGCTAACACCCTATTATTTCATTTCATAGGGCTTATTTTGAGTTTTGGTGGGGTTTTGGGCTCATATGGGGAGCCCTAAAACCTTAAAATTGGGCATCGCACCTACCCCTTATAGGATACGCGATACCACTCGAGAACCGTGCCTACAACATGGTTGACAGGAGGTGCCACTTCCTGTCTCCAATAGTGCATAGGTGGTACCAGCCATGGAGAATTTAAACTAATAGCATGAGCAATAATAAGTCATTCTTTTGATTTATAATGATTAGGAATGATTCTAATGCATGCTATGATTGTTTTTGGCAGGTCTTGGTTTCTCAAAACATGGTGATATGGAAAGAAAGAACACATGACAATGAGGATGCCTTTGCTGAGAGAAATGTGGGTTGTATTGCTGCATTACGGGACTGTGGGCTTCTGAAGTTCTTCTGGACCCCAAGCATGGTGTCACATGAGCAGTTACTGGAACACATACTGCGGATGTGGAATCAAGAGCAGCAATATTTCGAGGTGGGGGCCCATATTCTTACAGTGGAAGTAGAGTACATCTAATTCTTAACTGGTCTCTTGAGACGGGGTGGCCCCATCTCACTGACAGGTTCCTGTGGAGGGGATATCACCACTTGAGAGCTTATATATCATCACTGTGCTCCAGATATGATCACATCGGGGAAGAAAATCCCCATTAGAGCAGCGACGGATGAGCCCCTATGGACCGTACTATTTACTATGCAGAGGGTGGTCGGGAGTCAGGGTGTGCATCAAGCTTCTAGGGAACACATGTTGTATGCCATAGAATCCATGGAACCCACGGTATTCAACTGGGAAAAAGCCATGCTTCCAATCTTCAAAGATCAGCTGACTAAGTGTCGGTAGGGAGAGCTAAAGTAGTTTTTCTTTGGTTCCATTTTAGCTTGCTTCTTCTTCGAGCGGGTACCACAGATGAGACCTCAGGTGGTCTTCCAAAGTCTAAGAGTACGGGACTCCTGTATGCTGAGGTGGGTCCAGGTCATGGCTCGTACAGGAGAAAGTAGGGGAAGGCTGAAGTTCGATGATCCGTTCTTCAGATGGCTCTGAGATCAGATCCTCATGGTTGAGGATTATGCTTACGTAGGTACAGAATTCACCGGAGATCCTGACCTACCACTCCCACCTGGCAGACAGTGGGGCGACATCGGTAAGAAGAAAGAAACCTTAAAATGGGTGAAATATTTTTTTATGTTTTTTGATGTTTTACATTTTTTATGTTAAGTGACGAGACCTGTATATTCTCATGTAGATGTTGGAGCAGCGTAACCTAGAGGAGCTTCTCCATTGGAAAGATGAGCTGGAGCCCGCTTTGTACCATGGGGTGATGATATCTCCGGGGAGCTAGAGGAAAAATTGGAGAGGTTGACCTTGGATATCCTAGATGCTAACATTGTTGACCTCCCTATGAGATATTAGAGATCCACAACGGGAGTACTGGGTCGATTCAGTAGGCTGCTACGTAGGCTAGCTCAGGCAGTGATGTGCTATCACGAGCACCACTAGTGTATGAGATATGTACTGAAAGCTGATAGCTTCAATATTTTGTATGATGATTTTACCTGAAAGCCTACGTGCTTCAGATGAGGTCTCGAGACCTATTTTTTGTAAAATTTTGTGTATATATATATATACAAACTTTTACACGGTGTTTATATGTTTCAAATGGAAAATGCATTTTCTATGAGTTTTATGTGTCTTCGAATGTTTATTTACAATGTACCATGTTTGATTTTAATGTCATGAATGGGAAATATGCCAATCTAGGATGTAATCAGCTAATGAGTTAGCAACTACATTATGTTCCCTAGGGATATGCCTATAAGTGATGGTTTCAAATGACCTTTCTAGAAAATGTACTCTCCGAAAGAGGCAGAGGAGCACGGGGTTTATAATGGTGTAAACATGGTTTAAATGACAAACCATGAGTTGTGAGTCCATCAAGACTACTAGATCACAAACATCCTAGGAGGCAGCTTCAGTCAGAAGACTAATGACTGCTTCATACTCAGCGATGTTATTAGTAGCAGGACCTATAAAAACTGCTCCTAAACTGAACAAATATTCGGCTGGGGAATAGAGGACCCAAGCAGCTGAGGTGAGATTCAAGGTGTGGTAGCAAGCACCATCAACAAATCCATAGAAATCCATCTGCATGACCAAAACATGGTATAAATAGATGTGGACACTAAACTCAAAACCATCTTGAAAATACTCAAAGCACACTAAAAGTCAATCAATATACATATATACAAGATACTATCCAACAAATACCTAGGCATAGTACATTTTAAAGTACAACCCATTGCAAGGTTTCCCCAAAGGGATTCAATCATAATCAATGAGCTCGTAAGCTCCTTTCTCTAACACCTTACAAATAACGAAAGGTCTGTATCACATGGACTCGAACTTATCCTTCCCTAGTTTGTCATATCTTTGATCATAAGTCAAGACTAGGTCACCCTCATTAAAGACACGAGGTTGGACGGATTTATCATACTGCGCCTTGACGTGTTTCTTATGTGCCTCATTAGCCAAGGCAGCATCTCTTCGAGTCTTGTCAAGGTTACTCAAGTACAAAAATATTTCTTCCTCTACGGAAGTGTCTGGGAGAATTTAAACGACAAGTTGTAAAGATGGAATCTGACATTGAATCAGTAAGACAGCTTTGAGTCCATAGACAAGATGGAATGGTGTGAAACCAGTAGTTGTTTTCACAGAAGTTTGATAAGCCCAAAGAGTGGAGAAAATAACGTGGTGCCAGTTGGATTTATGATCTCCAACCATCCAACGAAGCATAGTTTTCAAAACTTTGTTAATGGCCTCTACCTGACCATTAGCTTGTGGATAATACGGCGTAGATTTTTCATGGAAAAAACCTAGCTTGGCACTTAATTCCTCCATCATTTGATTATGGAAATGGGATCCGTGATCAATAATGATGGACTGCGAAACTCCAAATCTAGTTATGATATGATTGAACAAGAAGAGAGCGGCAGTCTTACCATCTTCTGCATATGTAGGCATGGCCTTAGCCCATTTTGTGAAATAATCAACGGCTATGATGATGTAACCATGACCCCTGGCTGAGGTAGGCATACAATGAATGAAGTCAACCCCCCATTTATTGAATGTGCCAACGACAATGACGGGGTGTAGCAGAGCAGGATGGGTGCGATTTTTAGGATAAAAGTGTTGACAAGGTGGGCATTTCTTAACAACCTCATGACAGTCTTTGAAGACAGAAGGTCAGAAATAGGCAGCGCAAAGGATTTTTTGGGTTGTAGCCATTCCAAATAAATGACTGCCACATGCTCCAGAGTGGCAATCATTCAACACATGTTCAGCCTCCTCATGGGTGAGGCATCGTCAGAGAATAGAGTCAATCCCATGTCTATACAAGGTATCATTCAGGATGATATAGTATTTCATGTGGCGACGGATACGGCGGTGATCATCACGGGATAGATGCGGCTAAAATTGTTGTGTTTGGGGATAAATAAGCAGATCTCCATACCAAGGATCGGTAGTGCTAATCAGGAACAGGAATTCATCTGAAAATGAATCACTGGGCTCAGATTCCATCGAAGCACAAGGAAGATCACACATAAGCTCAGCAAAGACCAAGGATTTCTTTGATGTGGCTTTGGCAAATTCCAGATCAAACTCTTGAAGTATGACTATCCAATGGGAGTACTTTCCCCCAAGCACCTGACGAGTCAGGATGTAATACATCGAGTTCTAGTCTACCAATACGGTGGTAGTGCGGAGCAGAATTTAGTGATGAAACTTTTGTACAGCAATTACAATGGCCAATGCTAACTTTTCCACACATGAATAGTGAGTTTCGAAATCCATGAGTTTCTTACTAGCATAATAAATCATGTGCTCTTGACCGTGGAAATTTTCCTACACTAAAACCATAGAGATGGTAGTAGCGGAGGTAGAAATATACAAGAGAAAGTCTTTTGAATAATATGGGGGGTGTATCACTGGTGAATGCATTAGAGTGTGCTTAATATTATCAAAGGCACGTTGGGCCTAGTCATCCTAGAACAATGCAGTGTTCTTCTTGAGGAGACCCATGTAACCATGCTTTTTCTCTATGAAATTGCACACGAAACGACAGAGAAATTTTGCCTTCCCTTGAAAACTTTGGAGTTCAAGGAGATTAGTTGGGGCTGGTAGATCTAAAATGGAAGCAATTTTCAAAGGATCAATCCGAATGCCATCTTTGGATACCACAAAACCTAGCAGACATCCCGTCTCAAGGAAAAAAACACATTTATGCGGATTGAGTTGTATATTATAATGACGGCATCTTAGGAATATCTCTCTAAGATGACCAAGGTGGTCCTCCCATCATTGTGAATGAGCGGGGAGGTCGTCATTGTATGGTTCAATAATATGTTTAATATCGTGAAACGCATAGGACATCGCACGCTGGAGCGTGGTTCCAGCATTTTTCAAGCCAAAAGGTAACTTCTTATATGCAAAGGTTCCCAATGGGAAAATGAATGACATCTTATGCTGATTGGAGGGTAATATCTCAATCTAATTATAGCCAGAGAAGCCATCCATGAATGAAAAGATGACACTTCCAGCATAGTTGTCGATAATCTAATCGATGTACGGGGTAGGAAATTTGTCCTTGGGACAATCTTTATTCAAATCCCTAAAGTCGATACAAACTCTAATGGTGCCCTACTTTTTATTGATAGGGACAACGTTCGATACCCATTCCATCAAGGGTAAAGGATAAATAAACCCAGCTTTGAGAAGTTTCTCAATTTTAGCTTTAATAGTTGTGGCCTTTCGAGGATGGACTTGCCTTGGTTTTTGCCTGACAGGTTTAGCCGTGGGATAGGTTTTAATATCATGGACCACAATGGATGGGTCAATCCCTGGCATCTCTTCATAGGATCAGGCAAAAAGATCACATAATTCTTTAAAAAGTGCCTTGTATGCTTCAGATTCATTTGCCGGGCAGTTATGCCCAACATGAACATGCTCGATAGTATCAGGCTTGGCTGATATGTCAATTGGATTCATCTGAGTAATGTTGCAAAGGTTTCCTTCAGAATCTGTATCTTGCAATAATATAGGACTTTGGGGTACATTGACAATATCAGTAGGAAACAAGGATGCAAAATCATGGCTAACCGAACTGGTGTTGGGGGGCAACATGGATCTATGATGGTGATCCTCCCAAATGGACTCATCTGTATTCATGATCTCCATAATGGACTCATTGAAAGGAAAAGTCTTAGAGAGATAATCTAGAACGGGAAGAGAAGGATCTAACCAGTACAGTAAATGGTAAGGATCCGAAGCCACTAGATGAAGGTCGTCCATGTGATCATCGAAAAAGGTTTGAATGGTGTCATACATAGCTTCGTGTGGAATCAACAACTTTTTTACCCTTAGGCTCATAATCAACAACTTTTTTACCCTTAGGCTCATAATCAAATGAGGCGATCATATATACTGTCGTGGTATTCGTGCTAGGAGGAGTGGATGGAAAATTCCCCATAAGGGATGAATCCTTCAACATGCCTACCCCAATCCACTGGTAAGGAGGAGGGAACTTGCCTAACATGGGGATGTTATTAGCCATTGAGGTAGTAACATCTAGCGTACAGAAATCAAGCTGATCAATAATAACAATTCTCCCTAGATGCAGAAATTGGACTGTTCGAAATACTGTTGATGTGACAACAGTCATGGCATAGAACCAATTTCTTCCTAGAAGGAGGTTGTAATCTAAAGGGGCATATACCACATCTACTTGAATGGAAATGGTTTTTCCCCCCAGCTCGACTGTTAGGTCTGATATGAGACCATGGCGTTGGAAACCCCGTCTGTCAAAGGCCTTGAGCGTTGTAGGTGATGGTACAAGATCGGGAGATCTGAGAGCATTCCAACAAGACAGAGACAAAAACGGAGGTCGAAGCTCCTTCATCTAGTACCGTTCAACAAACTTTATTTCCCACTACATTCATAATGATCTGAAAATAAAGTTTATGCGGTAATCTAGGCTTATAGTTCTCAACATTGAAATGAATCAAGTTGGTGTTATCTGGGTCTAAAGCTCCTAATGCTATCAACAAGTTTTTGCGCTGTGTAGGGAAACTTTGGAGTACTTCTAAGGTATACATTGCACAAGGTGCCTGAGTTAGTTCTTCAACCACATTATAAAATTGAGTAGCTCGGGCATTGGGATTAAAGACAGCCTTCCGAACAGAACTCTTAGGTGGATGCAAAATCATGTTGAGAGTACGCTTCTCGATAGATAATGGGACAGTAGACAAGGATTCCGGAGAACTAGTAGAGGGAGCTTTCCCTGAAGAAGAATGATCTTCTTTCTTATCTGCAGGTTTGTCATAATTCTGACTTCGAGTTTGCAGATTGATGGTATCTGAGGACATCATACGAATTTCCTCTGACGAACTAGAGTTACCCTGATTAGACATGTGGTCTATCAATTGTTGCTGAGAGAGGAAGCGATCCGTAAGTACTGCGGGTGCAGGATTGGACTTCAGAAACTGGGAGATTTCATTCCGACGAGGACACTCCTTTGAAAAATGGTCACCTATGCATAGCAGATAGGGATATTTTTCCTTCCTTTTCCCTTTATTGTTATCACTGTTGGTTGGTCTTGGAGTCTCCTATTGGTTTCTAGGTTTTTTATTTCTATTTTTACCTTTCTTTTTATTATTACCCAAGGTTTGAGTACTTTGAATAGAGTTGACCTCGACAGAAACCTTAGGAGTCAAAGGAGTAGGGGTGGAAATTTGGGGTTCCTTGGTAGGTTTCTCTACGGACGAGGACTAGATTGAGCCAACAATCCCATCTACATGTACTTCTACTAGTGGCTTGGCTGGATCGGTGCTGGGGCGAGGAGCTTGAGGAATCAGGTCATAAAGAGTTCCAGACTGGGAATAAACCAAGTCTAGGTACTGAGCCCGACTAATAGCTTTCTCTTCAGTAACGGCACCACCCATAGCCACATCTCGGGCAATAGGAGGAAACAAGGATTTGGTAAACCAATCAGCTAATAACTAATCCGGAATAGGGGCCTTAATAAGCCTTCTCCGCCTTCTCCAATCATGAATATGATCGGATATGTGGGTGGAGGTGTCATGTCATAGAGAATTTAAAATATCTGTGCCCATTTCATAATGAATAGGGAGTTGAAAGTGTGTAAGAAACATGGTTTCCAACGAGCCAAAATCCACAAACGAATGTTGTGGGAGTTCAATGTACAACTTCACAGCTGTACCGATCAAAGTTGGCTGAAAGAGTCGTAACCGAACGGATTCATCCACAAGGGAGTTTGAAGAACACCACAAATGGAATGTCATAACATGGTTCTTCAGATCATCTCCCTGCTTCCCATCGAATTTTGGGATATCCAATGGTAACTTTACTGGAATGGGAGGCCATGAGGGATTATGTCGAATGGGGTCATTAATCAACTTGGACAAGTTAGGTAAGTCCAAAGTTGCTAGGAAAGGTAACTGTCGGTTAGGTTTCACATACTGGTAATATTCATATGGCATATAATTACCAGTAGGACCATAAGTTGACTAAAAAACAGGTTGCTATGACGAAGAACTAACGGAAAATTCACTCGCAGGGGGTTGATTTCCGGGATCAGGACCGTTAGGACCACTAGGGCCTCCCGCAGGAGGACCACCAGGGCCACTAGGACCACCAGGACCACCGGGACCACTAGGACCACCAATACCATAAATACCACCAAGAGGCAAACCACCAGACCCTCTAGAGCCTCCAGAACCACTAGGCGGAGGGCCACTAGACCCTCCAGAGCCATAAGGAGGAAAGCCACCAAGCCCCCCAATACCACTAGGACCACTAGGACCAAAAGGAGGAAAGTTGCTAGATCCTCTGGGGCCATTATGCCCCCCAGGGGGAGGACCTCCATAAGGCGGTCCTTCGGCACCTCCCACGGTATGTATAGGCATCCCTCCCATAGCTGGCATGTAGGATTAGTTGAGTTGCTCCCATGGCATAAAAGTGTTACTAGGGTATGGAATTCCAGCATAAGGCATTCCTGTAGGATTGGGTGGATGATTACCTAAGGTATTTGATAACCATAACCTCTAGAAGTTTGAGTGGTTATAGGTTGTGCCCCCAAGGGTTGACCTAAATTGGATGGGGGATTAACCACATTAGTATGGGTGGGAGGGACATAAACTGTAGATGGTTCTATGTTAAAGGTCTGCCCTTGACTAGGTACAATTCTGGTGCTAGATAACGTAGTTCATGCTGGGGGTTGCCCCCCGGCACTAGAAGGTACTGATGAAATGGGAATTGAAGGTTGGGCCCTAGGTGCAGAAGACCTAGGAAGATTGGGAACAGACATAACATGAGAGGTGGTGGGGGTGGTAATTTGACCTGGGTTGTGTGGTGCTACCACACGATCTATAATCAGTTCAATGGGTCTCATAGAATAGGCAAGTGAATGATATCCCACAGGGACAGATGTGGAACGTGATGGTGTTGGGCCTAATAGTTCATCTATTTGCTTGTAAATATCCTATGCACGGAGAATGGCAGCACAGTATTTCCTACGTTCTTCTTCATCTTCAGAAGAGTTTAAACGGGTGCCAAATGAGGCAATGGTCTGCCCTATAGAGGTATCCCAAAATTGAGCATTGGGACCATAATCTGAATGGGTTGTATCGTCAACATGACCTTCCGTGGGATAATGGAACGAGGTATTTCCCCGAGAAGGTTGTTGGACCAAGGGAGGCGAGTGTGAAAAATATGGTACTCCACTTTCTGCAACCACATTATCTCCCACCTGGGAGGTGGTAGTAGCTCCTTGATCGATAGCTTCCATTGGATTTTCTCTTGAACCAAGAGTAAAATTGGGTGGCAAGCCCTATACTCTTCTGGACTGTCTTGACTCAGCCAGTTTGTATAGTTCCTATCTAACCTAGGGTCTGAAAAACTAGAAAACACACCAAAAAATTTCCCTAGACAAGCTATAGGTCAAAACAAGCACACTTAAAATGATAGGATGAGTTCAAAAAGTCAGGTCTCTCACCAAGATTGTCAAGAAGGCACCACTCACGATATACCTCGAGGGTATGTGCGTAGTAATCTCCCCTATTTTTTTTTTCGGTGTATGACTCCAAGCAAGACGGCCAAAGGGATTTTCTTAGATGGATAAGGATCCTAGTGGGTTCTCCCGATATACTCAAGGTACGTGGGAGCTCGAATTGGTAGTAGTGCTGTCTAATGCATAACCATACATAAGGGGCCTTTCGATATACAATCAAGTAGGTGAAGTACCTTTCTATAAACCTTAAGGGTACATGAAAGGCCGTTCGATATACCGATAGTACGTGGAATAACCACACGAGTCTCAGAATGTAATACGGACAAATAACAATAGCTCCTACGCTTAACGACGCCCAAACACGTCTCTAAACTATCACTCCAATTGCTACGTAAAGTTTAACCTATAACTACCATTAATTTTAAAGTGGACAGTTAGGTGAATGCATGATGTTTTGACAGAAAAGTAAAACCATGCAGTATGCTTGTGCAAATATTTCACTTTACCGTTTAGTATGCCTACTTACGGGAGGGAAAGAGAGTAATTTATTTTGTTTCAAAACCTAAAAAATAATTCCAAACAACATTCTTGAACACAAAATCAAATAAAAGCGGTACTTTTCCAAACTAATTTCTCTTTTTTGAAAGCAATGAGAAGGGGAAGAATCACTTTTCCTAAAAGAAAAACAAGAAGCACACTATATGCAAATGCACTCTATTTTTTCAATTTTCTCAAAACATAAGCAAATCTAACTTCAAACTACCATATTTTTTATTTTGATTGAGATAGTTCTAAATGCATAAGAGACGAAAGAACATGAATATCCTGAAAGCTTATGAAGCCAATCAGACAACCAATGTCCAACGCTCAATAATGATAACCTAGTCTCAGTCAAAAAAAAAAAATTTAAAGGAAGGAAAAAGAAGTTTACTATGCAAACAAGAAATGAAACCTAGAAGCTAATCTAGTGTTCTTCTTTTAGTCTATATAACATAAATGAAAAGATATCTTACTAATACCCTAATCTTTTCAAGAAACAAGAAATCCTTTTGCAAACACAACCAACAAGAACCAAAGTGAATGAACAATCAAAAGGCCTAATATAGATTTTGAATTTCCTAATCAAAACAATCTTAAACCATACAATTTCAAGCCACAAGCATCAGATTCTATCACACAAGCCTGACAGTGCAAGACCAAAAGCAACACAACTCAAATTTTTACAAAAAAAAATGAGGAAAAAGGGCCTTGGAATGATGCCTACTTGGCATCGTGCTTCTCAGGTGTTGACAGGGCAATTCTATCCCAGCAGTGCTTCTCACCAATGGGATACAGGTGGTGGCACCGCATGCTGCCCACTCTATTCAGGTGGTGGCACCGCTCCTTGTACATTGCGTGGGCGCGGTTTCCTGTAAAATTCCAAAACACAAAGAGAACGATAGATCCAATAAGAAAAAGAATAGATCAAGGTCAAAACTGCTAGATTGAGTATAAAAACAAAGCACAAAAGGTCGATATGATTCAGATCTGAACAGATCTGGAAGTTTCAAACCCAAAAGGACTAAGTCAGAAAGCAGATCTGACTGAAGAGAGTTGGAGAAGGAGCCTGGATTCAGACAAGAGTTGAGAACTGAGGAAGATCAAAACAACTGATACATGTCTCTATTCCCCAGTGGACTCGCCATATTTGTTAGCTGGAATATTTCACCTTCTACGGACAGTAACGTGTTCCACTGGTCTGAATGGTTCAGATCTAGAACAAATGAAGGACAAAGGTTGAAGACCCTCCCTGTACGTCGTAGATACCTGGAATGTGATGCTTTGATAGTAACCCTGTGTACCTGCAATTAGCTTAGACACATAAACACATCAAATCTTCCAGAATATGATCTACTAATCCATGTTATTGACTAAGGAATCTAAGAACATACATGTGAAATCAAACAACAACAATAATGTGGGATAGAAATTAGGTTTGTATTAATATAAAAAATGGAGAAGTTTACAACCAATCAAGCCTTAGTGTTGACATGCATCTCCATGAAACCAAGCACTCTCATCCCCATAAGCTCCAACTTTAGCTCTCTATGCTCTCCAATGGCTTGGGCCAAGTGATCAATCCAACAACATAACAATACCTTAAGAGTTCTCCCCTCAACCATAGATATGAGCTTGTATTTATAAGGCTCAATGGATAGGGATGGCTGAGAGATTAGTGGATGAGGTGGCCTCTAAATTCCTAGAATGAGGATTTTGAGCTCAACTGACCCACAATGATAGGGATAAGGGAGGACACGAGGCTCATGATCTAGAAGCCTCAAGAAACTTCTCTTTTTCCCTTTTTACCCAGGGTACCGCGTTTCTCCTTCAATGACAGCGCGGTTATGGTAAGAAACGATTATGGGCTAAGGGCCATAAGTGGTGGCACTGCTTGTGGACAACAAGGGATAGGCACTGTGAACAAGGTACCTCTCCTGGAAAATAGGGAAAACGCGGTGCTGGGAATTTTCATGAAAGATTGACAATTAGCATGGTTTTCCACTCCAAGTGCCAGGATTAAGGGAAAATATGTATGTCAAAGGTCTTATCACATGATGATGACAGGATTTTGCTATAACAGGGGAATCCATTCTTTTATTGCCCTAATTTTTTTGGGATAGACCTTATTGCCATCGACTGATATGATGTGCCCCAAAAATTCTATTTCTTTTTCCCCGAAACTACATTTTGATTTGTCAACATAAATTTTTTTTTCTTCTAGAAGCTTCAATACTATTTATACATGCTTGAGGTGTGAGTTCCAATTTTTATTATAAATAAGGATATCATCAGAAAACACTAGCAAAAACTTCCTTAGGTACGAGAGAAACAAGTCATTCATTACTGATTGAAATTTATCTGGAGCATTGGATAATCCAAATGACATCACTCGAAATTGATATAAACCTTCGTGGATGAAGTATGGGAGGATGGGAGGATGCTAGTAGGAGGAATGGGGCGTGGGTAAGGAAATGTGGCATGAAGGAGGGTTGGGAATGAAGGATGAGGAGCGATGGGAGATGGGAGCGTGGGGATTCAAGAACATGGCGGCTGTAGACGTGAGAGGAGATGGTTGATGCGGTGGATGCAATAGGTAGTAGGTGTAGTGAGGAAGAGGGAGGATGAAGTATGGGAGTATGCGAGGACGCTGGTAGGAGGAATGGGGGGTGTGTAAGGAAATGCGGCGTGAAGGAGGTTCAGGGATGGAGGAAGAGGAGCGAGGATCGAAAGGCTCTGATACCACTTGGAATAGATTTTCCAAAAATGATATATTTATTATTGAATTATGAAATTTACAAGAGTATAATACAACTTTTATACAAATCAAGGGTCATCTTTAAACAATGTGACCTATCAATCCCGCCTTAATTAATAATTACTAGCTAACAAGGTTCACTTACTTTTTAGTTGTATTACATTAATAAACATACACACCATAGTATATAAGGAAGCTACAAAGCTATTCATCATAGACATAATAACAAAGATAATTAGCACAGAGATAAATCATTTCAAGCATTAGGAAATCATATTTAATGTACCATTCAAGCTATCATCTCATATCATTCAACCATGAATAAATATCCATTCCTCACATAACAAATATGGACATTCATACACAATAACACTTATCTTTTGAGTTGTAAATGGTCCAAGAAAATGACTATGTGGGAACAAAGTTCAACCCAACCGTAGGTCTCTGTCCGACCTATATTATTTCAACACTTAGAGACCACCCTCGATATGGGATATGTTATCTTCTAAGGAGTACTTCACTCATGCTCACTTACAACATTGGTTACACTGACATTCAGGTTAATCCAGTCACATATGGGTTAAACAATTTACACATAAGGATAGGAATAATGGTTGTTAATCCAGTGAGCTCAACTCTGGAGTCACAAG
This sequence comes from Pseudotsuga menziesii, assembly GCA_001517045.1. NCBI lineage: Eukaryota > Viridiplantae > Streptophyta > Pinopsida > Pinales > Pinaceae > Pseudotsuga > Pseudotsuga menziesii. Next base: position 191,512 of record LPNX010995186.1, on the reverse strand, counting down.
CATCACTACTAGGCCCAGTTGTTATCAAGAATTCTCAATCAATGCGAACAATGTTTTTTCCTCTGCAATGTAAATCACAAACATAGAACAAAAAGACACAGCAACATATCCTTCCCTTAAACAATCAAATTAACTAACATGAAATACAATATACCTCAACCTTGGATCTCTTTGTCTTCTCTCCAAAACTCCCTGCGATGGTTCAGTACCTGCAAAATAGATTAGAAGACAAACAAACATGATGAGAGAATCATGATAAATTGATTATTCATATCAATAATCAAGGAATCTGATAATATCTAATTAAAATCAATACATCAAATATAGGAAATGGGAATGTATTTGTATTAATTATGAAAGAAAAAGAAGTACAACCAAAAAGCCTTGATTTCGATGGCTTCGATCTCTACAAGTATGTCTACAATCCTCTATAGCTATGAATATATTTTCAACCATAAGCCAACTCTACTTTTCCTCTAATTCAAACTTCAAACTAATAGCATACGGGTTCTTTTTCTAGACTCCCCCACTCTCATAATGAAGGCTTCATTTATAGGCCTAGAACTCATGAGATGAATTAGAAAATCGATAAAATGTGATCCCTACAGGTGAGGGAAGTGAATGCCACCTCTCCCAAGTGTGTAGGAACTTATTCCATGGAGGATTTCACATGGAAGGTTCCAGAACCTTATTTTTTCTCATCTTTTGACCATCGGTGCTCCTGGTAGAAATGACAAAGGCACCGACCTAGGGTTTTTTTCAAATAAAGAGGGCAACGATGCTTATGGGCCCACTATGAGTAGCACCTCCGGCGCTCTGTGTACAAATTATAAAGGCGTCGATCCTTCAAGGTGTGGAAAAAATATGACCAAGGTGACTCAAGTTATGCTTTCTGGGAGGTTGAAAGGCAATGTGAAATTCCCATGCATGTTGATAAGAAAAGTGGGATATCTAGGTGCAACAGAATGCCCCCCAAAGTATGAAGCTAGAATGGAGTGATAGGTGAAATAGTTTGCAAGTTTTCTATCTAATACAGAAGCAAAGAGAGATAGACTCATAACTAACATAGGACCAATAACTGACTTTATCCAAATCAATCATAGCTGTGGACCATTACACTGCAGATCTATAATGATGACCATGTCATGCATACCAATGATACACTATATATCCATGAATAACTGATATAGGAGGTAGGACATAGCTACAAAATATACAAAGTAGATCCATGTGTCTTAACCTCAAATGCGGAACACAACAACCAAACATACAATGTGGATTCGTGTCATGACTCTAAATGATCTCCAAACGCAACCTGAGCATAGGAAATAATGATGGTGAAGCCTAACCACTCAGGGTCTTCATTCCAATCCCAAATTGATATGATTATAACCATGTGAATAGATGTCTTGATGTCGAACATTGCAGAAACCACTTGATTACCAGTCATTAATGTCAACTGTTAACAAGTACGAAGGAAATCACCATTGATGTCAATGATTCCCAAGGTATCTTAGTACATTCCCTCAAGTGAGAATAGATGTTTTGAAGTAAAACACTTGACAGAATATCCCAATAAGAGGTCATTGATGAAAACCTACTGTTGGAAATGAGAAAAACTGCCATTGAGGCATGCAGGCTTCAAGGTACTCTTTAGGTTTCTAGGTCTAATTCCTGGATGATGATTTGAAGTCGACAAGAATAGACTTGTCACAGGAGGGCCATGATGATTCCCACATCAGTGACACGAAACTAGGAACATAAGTTGATTTGAATTAATGAAACTGACTCATACATGACTGACTTTTAAGGACAAGTAAAGTTACTGATGAGTTATTTGTCTGGGGGAGACATCCTTTGAACAATTTGGCGGCACGATAGATGACTTGGCAGCATTGAATTGAACGCGAATAGAACCAGGTGTAATGCAATGAATATGAAAAAGAATTCTTTGAATTGACTCAAAGGATTTGAGTGACTCACAAAAGTGGATCGACTCGAAGACAAGCTAAAAACCCAACTATTCAGATATGAAAATGAAGACAGGTGCCATGTTCAAAGGTGGACTATAGATTACTACCATAAAAACAAATGAAAACCATTCCCCTTTCCTTTAATTTACCCACCTCGAAAGGTGAGTGCCTCTTTTCATTTTTACGAGTCCAAAGAGGGTAACAAACACTTGTTAAAGCTCATCAAATGATGAGTCCATTCTCATACTTTTTACGAACCTGAGAAAGGAGGGGTTTGTTCCCAAATAGGGTCTTTCATTGTTTGGTTTTACGAGTCTGATGAAAGAAAAATCATTTGTCGTTTCATATTTAGAGAGTCTGAAATGATTAAGAAGACTCCAAAACGTCCTTTTTCATAAATAAGGCTAGTCAATCCGAAAAAGAGATAACCTACCCCTGACTAGTCGACCGTTCTGATTCTTTTACAAGCATTAGTGTAACAAGTTAGCTTGTCAATATTTTTGTGTTTTGAGGAGACTGAAAAGAGCTTAAATATAACTCCTTAACTACGTTCCATTTTCATAATACACTTTTAACGAGTCTGAGAAAGCGAAAAAGTAGAGTCGACACCTTTCTACTGGTATTTTAATGAGCCTATAAAAAGTGTATAATGATGCTCAATACTTTTTCATTCTTGCTCTAGGCTTAAAAAAGACTAGAATAGATTACGTCGTAGCCATACCCAATTTTGACCTAAAAAACCTCAAAAAACAACATTAAAACCCATTTTACCAAAACTATATAAAGTAAAAAGTAAAAACCCACTTTCAATGAAATAATTTGGATTTCAAAATAAATAAACTATAATGAATTTTTGAAAACACCAAATATTCTATAAATAGAAAGAGTAGGTAAGGATTATTTACCATTTTCTTTTTACCATTGAGAGTTTTGGTAGTTGGATTGATAGCAAGAGTTTCCATCGGTGTTTTTGCAAGGGTCTCTCACTCATTGTTCCTTTAATCTTCATGGAAGAGGTAAATGTTTTGATATTTTCTCTTTTATGTTCAAGAAATGTCATATTATTTTTCTTCCATTGTTTAATTCATGTTCCAAAAATGAATTTTAGTTGTTTTAAATCCAAGAAATAGGGTAGATTGTTAATTTGAAATGGATGAGAGGAATTTAACCCTTTTAGAAGGGGTTCTTTACTGGTTTAGAAATCCAAAATTTTTGGTTGTGGGGTTTTAGCCGTCGGGCAGAGCACGCGATGATGCTCTGTCAGGCTAGGACAGAGGTGTCATATGCGCTTTGTCCATAGCCGACAGGCTATTCATGCTTTATGAGCCAAAGACAACAGTGTCATCGGTGCTCTGTGGGAAAAGGCTAGCAGCATCGCTGCTCCCTTATGAAAAGAACACAAACCCTAATCCATCAAAAAACCATTTTTTATGCCTTTTATCTTGCTTCAAAATTTTTCATTTAAATGCTTTCCTATTTTCAACCATGATGTGATTTCTAATTATGAATATTGTGTGTTACAGGTGTATCATGGTGATTTGGAAGGAAAGGGAACATCAAGTTCCATACCACCAGGCTCCCAATGATCCAGGCACTATTGAGGCTCTACAGAACTGTGGGCTTTTGAAATACTTTCGAGTACCCAGTATGAAAGCACATATCCGATTGTTAGAGTATATCATAGGGATGTGGGATCTTGACCAGCGGAATTTTGTGGTGGTGATTCATATCTTACCCATAGAGATCGAGGATATCTATTTTATGATTGGATTGTTTATGAGGGGAAGCCCAGTATCTCTATATGGGTTGTGAGGAAGAGAGACCTCCTTGGATGATATTATCGACTAGTACTGCACACTAGGTATGGAGTCTCAGTCTGGGAAGCTATGGATCAATTCCATAGTATATCTCCCCTTGAGGACAATGGTATACACTATTGGAAAGGTGGCAAGAACTAGGTCTGCCCACCTTACCACTAGATCACATATGTTATATGCTTTGTAGTGTATGGATCCCACTATCTTCAATTGATGTGAAGGCATGCTGTTATGTTTCAAAAATTAGTTAAACAAATGCAAGAGAGGAACACTGAAGTAGTTTGGCTATGGAGCAATGATAGTGTCTTTTATCTTACAATGGGTGCCTCATATGAGACCATAGGTGACTATTACCAAGCTTGAGCTTTAGGATCCTAGGATGATTGCATGGGTTACAGCCATGCCTTGCCTTGGTGGTGGAGGACCCAAAGTCAGCTACAGATCTGGGTTCTTTCGCTGGTTGAGAAACTAGTTACTCATGGTTGAGGACTATGCCTATGAGGGGGAAGACTTTCATGATGACCCAGAGCTTTCCTTACCTGAGGGAGAAGTATGGGATGAAAGAGGTAAGAAAGGACATTATCCACTTGTGTTTTTAGTTTTTTCATTTTATTTCATTTTTATTTTGTAGCACTAAAGTCATCTGTCCATCAGACAAAAAACATACATAAGTAGGGTTTTATAAAAAGCACATTTTAAATCACACAAAATACACACCTCTCAAAGCTAAGAGATGCATAAAAATATAAACAATATTTACAAAGACCCTATGCTATATGACCTAGGCATAGTATCTTTTAAGGTAGAGCCCATTTTGGGGCTCTCCCAAAGGTATCCCGTCGTAATCAACCAACTCATATGCCCCTTTCTCTAAAACGTGACTGACAATATAAGGCCCATGCCACATAGACTCAAATTTTCCTGCCCCCAGCTTGTCATGCTTTTGGTCATAAGTCAAGACCAGTTCTCCTTCATTGAAGGAACGAGGTTGAACAGTCCTGTCATATTGAACTTTCATTCTTCACTTTTGTGCCTCATTAGCTAAGGTAGCATCGCGTCGAGTTTCATCAAGTTTATTTATATACAAGAATATTTCTCCATCTATAGTAGTATTGGGAAATAGTTCCACAACAAGTTTTAAAGAAGGGATCTCACACTCTATCGGGAGAGTTGCTTCCGGCCCGTATACTAGTTGGAAAGGTGTAAAATTGGTGGAAGTTTTGACAGTAGTCCTATAGGTGGAGAGTGCCGACAAAAGTTGCAAATGCCAGTTTGACTTGGCTTTCCCTACCATTTGTTGAAGCATTGTTTTTAATAATTTGTTTATAGCTTCAACCTGGCTGTTGTCCTGAGGATAGTAAGGTGTAGATTTATTGTGAAGAAACCCTAAATTTTCACTAAGCTCATCCATCATTTTGTTTTGAAAATGTGATCCATGATCGGTCACGATGGCCCTACGAATCCTGAATCTAGAAATGATATGGTTGAATAAGAATAGTGCAACAGTCTTGCCAACTTCAGCATGTGTGGGAATTTCCTTAGCCCATTTTGTGAAATAGTCCATAGCCACAATAATGTAGCCATGCCCCTCGGCTGAGATAGGTCTACAGTGCATGACGTCTATGCCCCATTTTGCAAAGGGGCCAACTGCTACAATGGGATGGAGCGTAGCTGGGTGGGTGCGTTTCTTTGTAGTGAACATTTGACATGGTGGGAATTTCTTGACTGTTTCAATGCAATATTTGAAAATAGAGGGCCAGAAATACCCTGCATGAAAGATTTTCTGAGTAGTAGCCAACCCAGATAGATGACCGTCACAAGCTCCAGTGTGGAAATCATTTAGAATTATCTCATCCTCCTCATGTGTAAGACAACATCGTAATATGGATTCAACACCACAGAGGTATAGGGTATCATTCAGGATAAGATATCTTTTTGGCCTAGTGGTGAACATGACGAAATTCATGTCGAGAAGAAGTGGGTTGGTATCATAAGGTCAAGAGATACAAAATCATGTCTCCATACCATGGATCAGTCGTACTAATGAGAAACAATGATTCATCGGGAAATGAATTGAAGGGCTTTGTATCCTCTGTAATACAGGGAAGGTCACATATAAGCTCTGCAAAAACAAGAGACTTCTTAGAAGTTCTTTTGGAGAATTCTAACTCAAATTCTTGGAGAATCACAATCCAATGTGAGTATTTTCCCCCGAGCACTTGTCGTGTAAGAACATAGTACATGGGGTTGGAATCCGTGTAAACAATGGTGCTACGGAGAAAAATATAATGACGAAACTTCTAGACCGCGATGACTGTGGCCAGAGCAAGTTTCTCCACATGTGAATATCATGTTTTTAGATTCTAGAAGACTCTTACTGGCGTAATAAACCACATGTTCTTGGTCGTGTTCATATGTTTGAACAAGTACGATGCCCGTGGTAGACAAGGATGCAACTGCATACAAGGAATAGTCCTTGGCATAATTAGGTGGTTGCAACATCGATGCATGGGTAAGTGCATGTTTAATATTATCAAACATGCATTGTGCGAAATCATACTAGATGAAAGGGGTATATTTTTTGAGAAACCTCATGAAATTGTGTGTCCTTTCTGCATAATTGTAGATGAAACGACGTAGAAAGTTTTCCTTCCCTTGCAAAATTTGGAGTTCATTTATGTTTGTGGGAGTAGGTAGGGCTAATATAACTTCAATTTTCAAGGGATCTATATGGATTCCATATTTAGAAATGATAAAGAAAAGAATCCGACCAGCTTCTGCACAAAAAACACATTTATGGGGATTTAGATGAATATTAAAATGATGACATCGAAGAAAAATGACTCTTGGATGATCGACATGGATATCCCGCTGCTTGGAATGAGCAGGAAGGTTGTCAAGATAAGGTTGCACAACATGTTTTATGTCATGAAAATCATATGACATAGCGCATTGTAATGTCACGCCAGAATTATTTAAACTGAAAGACAGTTTACGATAAGAAAAATCCCCCCAAGGGAAAATAAATTCCATCTTGTGTTGGTCTGACGGGAGAATCTCAATCTGATTGTAGCCGGAGAAGCCATCCATAATGGAAAAAACTATGATTCCAGCACAATTGTCAATTATCTGATTGATATAGGGAGTGGGAAAGTTGTCTTTTGGACAAGCTCTATTTAAATCCCTAAAGTCGATGCAAACCCTAAAAATACCCTGTTTTTTGTTCACAGGGACTATGTTGGACACCCATTCAGTTAACGATACGGGGTAAATGAAACCAACCTTCAGAAGTTTCTCAACTTCTTCTTTAATAGCGGCTGCTTTTCGTGGATGGACATGTCGTAGTTTCTAGAGGACTGGCTTGGAATTAGGGTAATTTCTAATCTCATGAAAAATGATAGAGGGATGAATCCCTGGCATTTCTTCATATGTCCATACGAAGACATCCCTAAACTCCTTGAATAGGACTATGTATGATTGAACTTCCTCAGGTGAAGAGTTATGAACTATGGAAATGTTCTCAGAAATACCTGGTTTCACTAATATATCCACGGGCATAGTTTTTGTAATATTACACAAATTTCCTTCAGAATCAACACTACGAGTGAGGATTGGGGATCGAGGGTTGGTGACTATATCAGATGAAACCATGGAGGTGAAGTGGTCTTCTACCATATGGCAAGGGGGAAGGAAAGAAGATCGATGATGATGGTATTCCCAAGGCATCTCCTTGAGCGACATAACTTCCAGAATAGATTAATCTGTAGGAAGTGTGTGTGAAATATAATCTAGAGATGGGGGGGTTTTTGAGCCAATATGGCATGTGACAACGGTCTGAGGCCATCAACAAATGGTCGTTGATGGTGGGGTCACTGGTGGATTGGATTGCATTGTAAATTTCTTTGAAAGGGGAAAAGGATGTTGATTCATATGTAGTTTCTTTTCCTTTGTCTATATGAGAGGTAGAAATCATGTTAATAGATGCAGTTTGCGAAGCAGGAGGAGGATTTGATAAGGGAAAGACTCCCATTAATGAAGAGTCTTTGATAATGCCTACTCCAATGTCCTTATACTGCAGGGTATTCAGGAGTGGAACGTTATTTGCATCATTTGTAATGGCACTAGGCATGATGAAATCTAACTGATCAACATTTATAATATTTCCTTGGAATGGGCATTGGACGATCTGAAAAAAATTCGATGCTACAGCTTGCATAGCATAAAACCAGTTACGACCTAGGAGTAAGTTGTAATCCAAAGGAGTGTCGATGACTTCAATGTGAATGGAGACTGACTTTCCTCCCAATTCAACATGGATGGCAGGTAGTAATCCATAGGGTTGAAAGCCGCAACCATCAAAAGCCTTGAGGGTGGTAGGTGAACGGTTGATTTCCAAAGAACCAATGGCTCTCCAACAAGATAAAGACATGACTAATGTAGAGGCACCCTCGTCCAAAATGGTACGATGGATAGTCTTTTCAGAAATTTTGGTAGCTATCTAGAAAGCTAATTGATGTGAGAGTCTCGTCTTGAAATCGTCCAGTTTGAAAGTGATGATATTACTATTCTCAGGATCCATGGCTCCAAGAGCAGTAAGCAAGTTTTTTCATTGGGTTGGGCAGGTTTGAGGTACCTCTAAAGCTGACATAGTGTAGGGTTCTTAAGCCAAATCTTCAACAATATTATAATATTGGGTGGCAGGATCGTTAGGATTGATTATAGACTTATGTAGAGTACCCTTTGGTGGGCGGAAAATTGCTTCTGGAATAGGTTTTTCACTATGAAGATCGTTATTAGGAGGAGGTGTGGAAGCTGAGGGTTTTTGGGGTGGAGTATCATCAACTTTATTTTCTGGAAGTGGGTCATAACTTTGTGGTCTTGTGTTCAAGTTAACCGTTTCACTAGACATCATGCGAACTTCGTCAGTGGACGACGAAGTTTCGTTCAAGGAATTATGATCAATTAATTGTTGTTGGGAAGGGAAATAATATTTAAGAACTACTGGGGTGGATGAAGTTTTCAAAAACTTACTCACTTCCTCACGATGAGGACATTCTTTCATAAAATGGTTACCTCCATAGATTAAACAAGGGTATTTTACCTTTCTCTTACCTTTTGAATCAGCATCAGAGTTTTGTGTTTTATTTCCTTCTTGTTGATTATCAGGTTTTTTAGATTTATTTTTTCCTTTATTTTTTTTGACCGAAGATTCAGTTGATTGTATCACATTTACTTCAGCGAAAGCAACAAGAGAGGGTGCGGTTTTGGTGGATGGTGCTGGTTGATTTGACAGAGTGGCGGTTTGATTTTTATTCTTAGAATATTTTTCCACCGTTTCTGTTTGAACTGAACCAAGGACACCATCAGTAGGTGGTTCAGTCACAGGTCTAGATGGATCAGTAGTGGGTCGAGGAGCATGGGGGATTAAATCATACAAGGTACTAGACTGGGAATAGACCAAGTCAAGGTACTAATCGCAGCTAATTTCTTTCTCCTCAGTAACAACGCCTCCCATGGAAACATCTCTAGAAATGGGTGGAAGTAAAGACTTTGTAAACCAATCAGCTAGTAACTGATCAGGAATAAAGGTCTTAATTAACCTTCATCTTCTTCTCCATTCATGAATATGATCAGAGATGTGACTTGATGTAGTTTGGAAAAGTGAGGTCAGTAGGTCTATACCTATTTCATATCGGATTGGCAATTGAAAGTGTGTTAAAAATGCCATTGCTAAGGCATTGAAATCCCAAAAAGAGTGATGTGGTAACTCAATGTACCACTTTGCAGCAATACCAGTGAGGGTTCTTTGAAAAAGCCGTAGATGGATTGAACTGTCCATCAAAGAATTGGATGAACACCATAGGTGAAATGTCATCACATGGTTTTTTGGATCCTCACCGAGTTTTCCATCAAACTTAGGTATATTTGAAGGAAACTTTATAGGAATGGCAGGCCAAGAGGGGTCATGATGGATTGGGTCATTTATCAATCTTGATAAGTCTTGCAGATATAAATTAGCGAGAAATGGTAGTTATTGTTTTGGTTGTGGATACTGGTAGTACTGGTATGGCATTCACTGACGAGTAGGACCATACGCATATTGATAGATGGGTATGGATGATACCCTAAAGCTTGTTGAAAAGGTTGTTGATTTGCAGAATTTCTATAGGGAGGTGGGCCTCCCGAGGGAGGAGGTCCTCCAGAAGGTGGTGGTGGTGGTGGTGGTCCTCCAAGCGGTGGTCCTCTAGGTGGTGGTTCTCCAAGCGGTGGTCCTCTAGGTGGTGGGCCTCTAGGTGGTGGTCCTCCATATGGTCCACCAGGTCCTCTAGGACCTCCAGGTCCTCCAGGACCTCCAGGTCCTCGGGGTCCTCCAGGTACTCAGGGTCCTCTAGGTCCTTCGGGTCCTCCAAGTCCTCGCGGGGGTCCACCATAGCCCCCAATAGTATTTACAAAAGCTCCTCCATATAATGGGTCATTGGATTGATTTGGTTGTCCCCAAGGTACAAAAACATTCCCAGGGTAAGGCATTCCAAGATAAATAGTTGCTGGCGGTGGTTGTTGATAAACTTGATTAACCGTAGGTGGCTGAGTTTTTGGATAAGTATATCCCCAAGAAGCTGGATTATTGACAGGTTTCACCCCTAAGGGTTGTCCTGAACTAGATGGGGGATTCACAACATTGGTATTGGTAGGATTATTAACTACTGCAGGTTGTGCTACAGCTGAAACTTGTCCCAAACTAGCAATAATTCCACTAACAGATGACGTAACTCGTGCTGGGGGTTGCCCCCCATTGTTAGAATGTGCTTACATTACTTGATTAGTGGATTTCTTCCCAAACATGACTGGTATGGAAGGCCTAGTAATAGACCCAGGATGTGAAACTGTAGGATTGTCATTTTGGTTTGGATTAACTTGAAATGGAACTTCTTCAATAGGACCTAAAACCTGAGCTAGTGAGCGATACCCATCAGGCCGTGGGTCTGATAAATGGGGTAAATGAGCCGAAATAGTTTCATGATGAGGCGCAGGTGGAGGAATGATTCTGTCTACTCTCTCTGAAAAGTTACGAGCTTTATCGAGAGATGCATTAATTCTTCTTTGTTCCTCTTCTCCTAACGAAGGATTCCCTGGTGAAGGTCTAATAACCTTGAACTTAGAAATGGCTTGGCCCATAGAAGTCCTCCAAAAAGGATCATCGGGGACATACTTTGCTTCAATAGGACTATCTATATAGCCTTCCAATGATGAATGCACAGAAGCATTGACTGCAGGAGGAAATTGAACCAAAGGATTTGTATAAACAGTTAAATATTCTCTGGTTTCACTAGCTAAGGAAATTCCTATAGGAACATTAGCAAAATATGGTTGTTCCATGTTTACCCCTTCTTGTCCTTCCACGGTAGGAGGAGAGTTAGGAGGTAAACCCTGAAATCTATGAGAATGATGTCTTGTAAGTTTCTCAATCGTGGTGGTGGCTGAAGTTATCTAATCTAGGTTAAAAAGGGGAAATGCACACAAACAAAACTACACATAGCTAAAGGTCTTAAGTAGTCTTAAGTGATAGGACAGCTTCAAAATAGTTGGTCTCTCACCAGAATTGTCAAGTAGGTGCAAATTGCAATATACCACAAGGGTACATGCGTAGTAATCTCCCTGAATGCTGTTTTTGGGGTATTTCTCCACAGAAGATAGTCAAAGGGTTTTTCTCAGATGGACAGGGTATCCTAGTGGAGTCTCCCGATATATGCAAGGTACGTGGGAGCTCAAATCAGTAGTAGTGTTTTCTAATGCACAACCGTTCACAAGGGGAATTCCTATATACAATCGAGTACATGAAGTACCTTTCTATATACCTCAAGGGTACATGAAAGGTCGTTCGATATACCGATGGTATGTGTAAGAACCGTGTACGTCTCGGGTTGTAGTGTGGACAAATAATGATAGCTCCTACGTTTTATGACACCTGAACACGTCACTAACCCATCACTCAAATTTCTATACAATTTTTAGACCTAAATCTACCGTTAATTTTATCTGGATGATTAGGTGAATGTTTGTGAGGTGTTGTCTCCAATAATGCAAATTAATCTAAATGTAAATGCACTTTTTTACTTCGAGAAGAACTAACTAGGGTAAGGAAGAAACCATTTTTTTTTCTTTTCAAGAATATACCAAAAGAATGTTGCTTTCAACAATCAAAACAAGATCCAATAAAGAATGCAAAGAAATTTCTTTGAAACACAAATTTCTTTCAATCAAGCACCCTAAATTCTCTAAAAATACAAGAAAGAAAATTAAGCCTCTAGCGTGCATGCAAAACTAACTTCTACTACAATGTCAAAAAGACCTATTCTTCTAAATTACTCATGCAAATGAAAATAAAAAAAAAATCTCAAGCATAAACAAGAGGAAAATAATATGATTCTTTTTGTATTTTTCTAGAAAATATGAGGCACACAAAGCAGTTTTTTTTAAAAGAAACTAACCTTCTAGGAAGAGGCTATAGGTTTTCTTTTCAAAAGAATTTTTTTCAGACACTTCACTAAAAAACCAAAACTGAACTGTTTTTCCACTTTCGTTTATGACAATGAAGAAGATAAAAATTTTGGATCTAAGCTCAAACAGAGAATCAGACTCACAAAAACCAACAAACTTAGATAGCAAGCAAACAAGCAAACCACACTAAAAATATTCAGAGAACAAGACAGTTTAAAAATTTGAAAGGAAAATTTCTTAAACAGACAGTTTGAAGGCCTACCTCGGCGTGTTGAGGAGCACTGCACCAGAGCATCGTAGGTTGAAATGATGCTTTTAGTCTTCTGCACACAAGCGTCATTGGTGCTCTATCAATTGAGGAAGAAGGTGTTGTCGGTGCGCTGGACAAAGAACGAAAAGACCTCCTAGGAGGGTCGGCCATCTGTCAGCCAAAGCGAAAGGCGTCACTCGAACAATAGACTAAAAGGCTATAGGCATGAAGAAGGAACTAGAAAATACTAAGTTGGATTGAAAAGGGTAAAAACTATTTCAGAAAAGAGGAAATAATCAGAAATGTAAGATAGATGGCTTACCTTGTTAGTTGAAATAACCAAAAAGAGATAAAATAACCTTCATAGATGGAATGGTTACTGAAGTTTGTAGATATGACTAAATCTGCACCAGATCTGACTGGATCTTCCCCATATCTGACTAGATTAAGCTCCCCAGTGGAGTCGCCAATTTTGTTATCAGGAATTCTCAATCAGTGCGGACACTATTTGTTCCTCTACAATGTAAATCAAAGACACTGAACAAAAAGACACAGCAACATGTCCTTCCCTTAAACAATCAAATTAACTAACATGAAATACAATATACCTCAACCTTGGATCTCTTTGTCTTCTCTCCAAAATTCCTTGTGATGGTTAAGTACCTGTAAAACAAATCAGAAGACAAACAAATAGGATGAGAGCATCCTGATAAATTGATTATTCATATTAGTGATCAAGGAATCTAATAATATCTAATAAAAATCAATACATCAAATATAGGAAAGGGGAATGTCTTTGTATTAATTATGAAAGAGAAAGAGGTACAACCAAAAAGCCTTGATGTAAATGACTTCGATCTCTACAACAATGTCTACAATCCTCTATAGCTATGAAGATCTCTTCAACCATAAGCCAACTCTACTTTGCCTCTGATTCAAACTTCAAACTAACAACATAAGGGTGCTTTTCTGGCCTCCCCCACTCTCATCATGAAGGCTTCAGGCATAGAAATCATGAGATGACTTGGAAAATGGATAAAATGTGATCCCTATAGGTGAGGGAAGCAAATTCCACCTCTCCCAAGTGTGTAGGAACATATTCTATGGAGGAATTGACATGGAAGCTTCCAGAACCTTCTTTTTTCTTATCTTTTGACCATTGCCACTCCTAGTAGAAATGACAAAGGATCCAACCAAGGGTTTTTGTCAAATAAAGAGGGCAATGATGCTTATGGGCCCTCTATGAGTAGCACCGTTGGTGTTCTATGTACAAAGCATAAAGGCATCGTTCCTTCAAGGTATGGAAAAAATATGACCAAGGTGACTCATGTCAGGTTTTCTGGGAGGTTGAAAGGCAATGTAAAATTCCCATGCACGTTGATAAGCAAAGTGGGATTTCTTGGGGCAACACTAGTTAGACTTGGCACCTCTATCACTTTCCACACTTATCCCAAGGAAGGTATCCTTCACTACAACATAGGACCTTGGGTGTTCCTCTCCTATGGTGCAATTTGGAATAAGCATATCATGTCCATACTGCTAAAAACCGATAGGGATTTTGTTCCTTCATTGGTTTTCACCACCTACACAAGAGTTTTTCCTTTTCCACCCTTACAGGAAAGGATAATCACTTCTCTTCCATTAGGGTGTCTATCCTCTTCTCTATGTTATACCTAAATCTCATCATCAGCATGTGATAAGATCCCAAACCTTAGTGTTTCCCTCAATCCCAAAATGTGAAGCTAGGGACATTGGTCTAGACATCAAATTTTCCTGTGAAAATCTAGCACCGCTTCTACACTTTAGTCAAAAAGTGGTGACTTCTTCAGCACCATCTGTAATGCATTGGCAGTAAGCAGTGGAACTGCCTTTACCCTTTAAGAAAGGCACGGTTCTTCCCAGAACCACTTTTTCATGGTGAACAAAGAGCGGTGCCCTTGGTAAAAAGTGAAAAAGAGAGGTTCTCACAAAGCTTCTCGAAAGAAGGCTTCGTGGAACCCTTATACCTGATCACTAGGGTCAGTTGGGCTTAAGATTCATCCTTGTAGGATCTCCTAGCCACCTCACCCATAAATTTCTCAACCATCCCTATCCATTGCAAGCCTATAAAATCAGGCTCAATTCCCATGGTTGAGGAGAGAGTAATGTTATGTTGTTGCTTTGATATTCTGGCCTAAGTCATTCAAGAGATCTTGAGGGAGCAAGTTGGATCTTGTTGGCCCAGGATAGGGGCATAAGAAGTAACTTCACGTGCGCAGCCAAGGAAGATGTGCACGTGCACGATGGAGGCAAAGGAAGAGCGCAAAGGGTGAAAAGGGACTGCAAAGGTAGAACAGAGGAGTGTGCGGAAAAGTAAAGGCAAGCACGGATGCGTGCAAGGAGGAAACAGCCGAAAAGTGACAGATACGAGATCCAGATCATGGCCGTATAAGATAGCATAAGCTTGCAGCTACGCACATACGAGAAGATATTTGTAAGTTGGGCTGATAGTGACTCGTGTCAAGTCATGATCACCACAGCTGTAACCAGAGGGGTCGTTGATGGTGATGGCTAACAGACTGTCGAGATGCAGTTGGCCCTGCATGGCCATGTAAATTCGTATAAATAGGAAGGATGCAATAGTTAGAGGGTTAGGTTTTTATTACTTGTAAGTACAAAATGATTTAATAGACAAGAGCTGTATACAGTTGTAGATAGCAGGTCTAAGAGAGGGTAATTAGAATAATAAAAGAAGAAAAGCTCTGCTAAAGTGGTGCAGACATGAGGTGAGTCGATCCAGGATATGTGCGGATCTGTAGGTAGTAGTAGTAGATTACGAGGAATAAGACAGAGAGCATGAGAACTATGAGTCTGAACTTAAATACATATCTCAAGAGCAGTCTACATCCTGCAGACTGCAAGGTGTTATATCCTTTCTCATGCCAGATGAAGAGCACCTTGGTGGTTTTTCCCAGATGGTTTTCCACGTTATTTCATGTGTCCAAATGAATGACTGGTGTGGTGAATGGTTATATAATTGATTCATAGTTTATTTCTATATAATTTTGATGTATTCCAATCGTGAATAATTCCCAACATAGGTAAATGAATGAATAGAATGCATTGTAGATTGAACCAGCACATGTATATTTCGGTGTGATTCCTGTTATGCATTTAGAATTAGGTCGTAGAGTCAACTGAAGTAAATGCAGTTGTGTCGCACCAGTTTCGTCAGCTGTGAAGAAGAGCAGAAGGCCAAGTCATGCATGATGGCATACTATTGTGCTCATTCGCACAGGACCAACTCTGTTGTCCAGTCACCCTGCTGCCTTCGTTGATCCCCGACAATCACAGAAAGTTGGTTCCAGCGGTTACCCATCTATGAGATATCTCGGGTGAGACTGTGCCTACTTCATAGGTGTTGCCGATAGGGCTTGCTCTGTTGGGCTGGTATCTTGGGTAGTTGATGGATCGGTGGGCTGCGCAAGACCTGGGTTGCACGCGCAAGGGAACACGGCCAATAGAGATGTAGGGGACAAGATGTTGGTTTTGTGAGAGAGAATATCAACACTAAGGCACAGGTTGTAAACTCTTTCTTCATTTTATTAATGTAAATTTGGTTCCTTTCCCATATATTTGTTATGTTATAATCTTGCATATTATTGTCAGATTCCTTAGTCACTGACATAGATCTATAGATGATGTTTGGGTATCTTTGATCTCTTGTGTGTTTGATTTGTTTTTGTAGGTATTTTCTTGGATATCTTTTTTCATAAGAGAAGAACCACATCACTCCATCAAGGATTGCATTCCAGGTGTCTGTATCTTCTAGGGAAATTCTTCCAACCTTATTGTGAACCATTTGTTCTAGATCTGAACCATTTAGACCAGAGGAGTATCTTATGTCTGCAGAAGGTGAAACAAAATTCCTAGCAGCAATTTTGGCGACTTCGCTGGGGAAGAGCTTCAGCTGATCTGATCTTCCTTAGTCTTTTCAAAACACTTGTCTAAAATCCAAAGCTCCCGTTATTCATCAGTTCAATCAGATCCACTAGCGGGTCTAGTGGTTATTGGTTCAGTATCTTCAGATCTATTTAGATATGAATTTTATGACTTTTTGTGCTCTTAAATATTGTTTATTTCTTATTTGAATGCCAGTTGCATAGTGATCGAACTTTTCTTTTTCGCCAATTTTTTTAGATATCTACAGGGAACCGTGCATGGACAGTAGGAAAGAAGCGGTGCCATCGTGTGAACTTAGTTAGAAGGGAGTGGTGACACCGCCTGTAAGCAAAAATCAGGAAGCGGTGCTCAAGCAGAACCGCTTTGTCAATGACCCTCTAGAAGCAGTGCCAGGTAGGTCTTTCCAAACTTGTTTTTTCAAACTTTTTTGCAAAAAAAATGGTTATATTGCTTTCAGTTCTGAGCGTCTGGGTTTGTAATGAAAATATCTGAGTGGTTGAGTGTTGAATTTGGTGTGGTAAAAGGATTGTTTTGTTGGAACCAAAGAGCTAGGATAAATTCATCTTTTCATTGCTTTGCTTGCTTGGTTTTGAGTTTTTTTGAAAGGAATGCTATTTGAGAGCTAACATCAATTAGATCTCAGTCTTATTGATTAGAAAAATATGAAAAGAAAGACTTGCTTGATTGATAGCTTATTTCATTTTTTCATTAAAATTTTATGAAGGACTTATTTTTGCTTTGAAAAAAAGAATTTTTTTTGTTGAGAGTTGTTTATAATTTTGTTGGAGAATGAACTATTGGACCTTTGATTAGCCTCATCGGCTTTTAGATTTCCATATTTATTCTCTTTATTTTATATGTTGATCTCATCAAAAGAAAAATATTAGTGCTTTTAAGTTAGATCTTTCTAGTTTTTAAAGGAAAAATTGAAAAAATGTTGATTATACCTTTGAGTGTGTTTGGTCTTTCTTCTTAGAAAAAGAGATCTTACCTTACTTTGCTTGCTTTCAAAATTGGTTTGAAGTTTGTTTCTTGTTCTCTTTCTCGAAAAAGGTTTGGTTTAGTGTAGTTGTTTGGGAAATTTTTGGTTTCAAAAAATGAAAATTGAAAGAAAAATACTCTCTCCTTCCCATAGGTAGGCATGTGTTGAAAAGTAAAGTCAAATTATCTGTATTTCATACTTGCATGGCTTTACATTTCTGTCAAAATCTCATGCATTCACGTAACAGCTCAAGATAAAATTAACGGTAGTTATAGGTCTAAAATTGTATAGAAATTTGAGTGATACATTAGTGACGTGTTTGGGCATCGTAAAATGTAGGAGCTATCGTTACTTTGTCCGCACTATAACCCAGGACTCACGCGGTTCTTCCACATACTGTCGGTATATTAAAATGCCTTTCATATACCCATGAGGTATGTAGAAAGGCACTTCACATACTCGATTGTATATTGGAAAGCCCCTTGTGAACGATTTTGCATTAGAAAACACTACTATCATTTGAGCTCCCACATACCTTGCATATATCAGGAGACCCTACTAGGATTCCTTATCCAACTAAGAAAAACCCATTGGTCGTCTTGTTTGTAGCAATACACCGAGAACAACACTTAGGGAGATTACTACGCATGTACCTTGAGTATATCGTGAGTTGCACCTGCTTGACAATCCTAGTGAGAGACGGACTATTTTGAGCTCATCCTATCACTTAAGTTTTCTTGTGGCCTGCAGCTTGAGTAGGAGAAATTTTTGTGTGCTTTGTCTTAGTTTTGAGACCCTAGGTTAGTTTAGTAACTGATACAATCTGGCTGTGTTTCAGTTGAGATGATCCAGAAGGAATTAGAGATTACCACCCGATTTTTCTCCTGTTATTGGAGAAAGTCCAATGGAAGCCATCGACCAAGGAGCTGCAACTAGTTCCCATGAGGAAAAAAATCTAGTTGTAGAAAGTGGAGACCGATTCACTTCTTATATTAATCCCTTGGCTCAACAGCCTCCTATGGCTAATATTTCCTTTCATCTGCATATGGAGGGTCGTACCGATAGTCCTGATGCACCTCAGTATGGCCCTGATGCTCCATTTTGGAGAACTTCCATGGATCGGGCCATTTCCTCATTTGGGGTTAATAGAACCTCTCCTGAACAAACTTCTCTAGGTGACAAAGAATATAGACAAATCCAAGCATCTATTCATAGTGCATGATATTTTCAAGAGAGAATGCATAGGCTAGACAAAGTTTTGGCCGCACCTGCACCTCATAATGAATCTATATCAGCTAGATTACCCCGTAATATGGATCCTTGGCCTGTGGCTGAAATTAGAGCTTCCACTAATGGTCATCCAACATATGGTGATACTCATCGCAATCCAGGTCAAACCTATAATTCTGCTCCTGCAATTTTGAATTCTAGGTCTGTCTCTAGTCACCCTCCATTTTCTATGGCTAGGGGGAAACCTTTAGTTCTAGTAGTGTATGTACCTTCTAACGTCGAGGGGAAACCCTCGGCGCGACCTACGTTACCCACTAGTGGAATTGCTACTAATAATAGATAGACCTCTACTGCAGGACAATCCGCAGTATATGTTCCTCCCACTAATACAAATATGGTAAACCCTTCTTTAATTTCAAGTTAGCCTTTAGTGACACAACCTGCAGTTAATCAACCCTCATGGGGTTATGGTTACCTAGAAAATCAAGTACCTATAGGGAATATGAATTATCAACCTACCCCTACAGGAATGCCTTACATTGGAATTCCTTACCCTGGGAATACGTTTACATCGTGGGGGAAACCCAACTGGTCTTACATGACACCAATAGGAGAAATACCCATTCATACTACTGGAGGCGCAGGGGGACCACCATACAACGTTCCTCATCTTGGTGGTCCTGGAGGTCCTGGAGGTACTCCCCCTCATGGTCCTGGGGATCTTGGTGGTCCTCCTCCTAGTGGTCCCAGAGGTCTTGGTGGTCCTCCTCCTAGTGGTCTTGGATGTCCTGGCGATCCTGCTCCTGGTGGTCCTCCTCCCAGTGGTCCCGGTGGTCCAGGTGGTCCTGGAGGTCCAGGAGGACCAAGTGGTCGTGATGGCCCTGGTGGTCCCAACCCTGGTGATCAAACCCCTTCAAGTGGATCTTCGGGAGGTTCATCTCATAGACCTATATACCAGTCAACATATGGTCCTACTGGTGGATACATGCCTTATCAATACTACCAGTATGTGGAACCCAATCATAAGTTACCTTTCCTAGCAACTTTTGAATTACCTGATTTGTCCAAATCGATAAATGATCCCATTTGACACAACCCTTCGTGTCCCGCGATTCCTATGAATTTTCCATCGAAAATTCCAAAATTCGATGGAAATTAGGGAGATGATCCCAAAAACCATGCTATGACCTTCCATCTGTGGTGTTCCTCAAACTCCTTGGTGGATGGTTATGTTCGCTTAAGACTCTTCGAGTGCACATTGACCAGTACGGCTGCGAAATGGTACATTGAACTTCCACAACATATGTTTGTGGACTTTAGCTCTATGTAAACTATTTTCCTTACTCACTTTCAGCTACCCATTCGTTACGAAATAGGTACGGATATTTTAACTTCACTCCGTCAGAACACCTCCACGCACATATCAAATCATATCCATGAGTGGAGAAGGTGGAAAATAATCATTAAAGCTCCCATCTTGGACCAACTCCTAGCTGATTGGTTCACAAAGTCATTGTTGCCTCCTATTACCTAAGATGTGGCTATGGGCAGTGTTGTTACTAAATAGTAGGCTGTCAGTCACGCTCAGTAGTTGGATTTGGTATATTCCCAATCCGGAACATTGTATGACCTAATTCCACAAGCTCCTCGCCCCAACACAGATCCCACTAAGCCACCAACAGAGACTCATGTTAATGGGATTGTTGGTTCAATCCAGCCCTCATCAATAGTCAAACCTACCAAGCAAACAAATGCTTCTACCACTACTCCTTCAACTCCTACAGTTTCCACTGATGTGAATTCCATTCAAAGTTCACAGGAACCCGGCAATAAGAAAAAGGGAAAAGGTAGAAACAAGAAACTTGGGAACCAACAGGAGAATCCTAAATCAACAAAAAACAAGAATGATAAAGGGAAGAGGAAAGCCAAATATCCCTGCTTATTGTGTGGAGGAGATCACTTCACCAAAGACTGTCCTCATCGTGATGAGATCAATAAATTCTTGAAAAGTAACCCCACACCAGCAGTTCTCATTGATCCTTTTCCCTCTCAACAACAACTGATAGGCCACATGTCTAATCAGGGAACCTCCAATTCCATGGAATAAATCAGAATGATGTCTTCCAAGACCATTAGTTTTAGTACTCGTAGTCAATCATATGAAAATCCAATAGAGAAAAAGGATGAAAATCCTTCTTCTGACAAATCCCCTTCTACTAGTTCTCCACCATATTCATCTAATGGCCCTCTCATGATCGAAAAACCTAATCTTGACCTAATTTTAAGACCACCTAAGGCTAGCCTCAGGAAGTCTGTTTTCAATCCCAATGGCTAAGCTGCGCAATTCTATAATGTTGTTGAAGATCTAGCTCAGGCATCTTGCACGATGTCTACCCTTGAGATACTCCAAAGTTGTCCAACACAACGTAAAAACCTGCTAACAACTTTGGGGACATTAGACCCAAATAATACCAATTTGATTCATTTCAATGTAGAAAACTATAAATCTAAAATACCTCACCAACTTGCATTTCAAATTGATTCTAAAGTAGTTGGGAGAAAGGTCCATCGAACCGTTCTGGATGAAGGAGCTTTGACATCAGTCTTGTCTATATCCTGTTGGAGAGCCATTGGTTCTCCTGAGGTTATGAAATCACCTACTACCTTGAAAGCTTTTGACGGATGAGGTTTTCATCCCCATGGTCTATTTCTAGCATTATCTGTTGAGCTTAGGTGCAAATTTGTTTCCATTCAAGTGGAAATCGTCGACGCCCCATTAGATTACAATCTTCTATTAGGGAGGAATTCATTTTACGCTATGACTACTGTCGCTTCAACAGTATTTAGATCTCTCCAATTTTCGCATATGGGGAAGATTGTGACTATCGATCAGCTTGACTTTTGCATGCCGGATGTTACAACCCCAATGGAGAATAAAATCCCTATGCT
The DNA here is from genome assembly GCA_001517045.1 of Pseudotsuga menziesii. Classification (NCBI taxonomy): domain Eukaryota; kingdom Viridiplantae; phylum Streptophyta; class Pinopsida; order Pinales; family Pinaceae; genus Pseudotsuga; species Pseudotsuga menziesii. The sequence continues at coordinate 169,870 of LPNX010995186.1, read as the reverse complement.
ATTTCATTCCCCTCCTCCTTACCAATTAATTGGGATAGGTATGCTAAAAGACTCCACCCTCATGGGTGTGTTTTCGTCAGCCCCTACTAGTACAGAAATGACGACAATAAATATGATTTCCACAACTAGCTTTAGTATCAAGGGAAAAGAAATTGTTGAGTCATCCTCTCTTGGCCCACATGAAGCAATGTATGATGCTATGCAATCCATTTCCTATAACCATGTTGATGACATTCATCTTGTGGCTTCGAATCCTTACCACCTGCCTTATTTGTTGGAACCTTCTCTTCTCCCTCTAGATTATCTTACACAGACTTTTCCTTCAGATGAGTCCATCATGGAGATTATGAGTGAGAGCGAACCCGTATGGGAATATCATCATCATCGATATTCTTTTCTTCCCAACACCAATTCAGTAGGTTTTGACCTTGAAACACTCATCAGTACTAATATTGTCACCCATCCGCAAACACCAGTATTGTTGCAAAATATGGAATGAGAAGGAAACCTATAAAACATTACTAAAACAAACCCAATTGACATATCAGTCAAACCTGGAACCATTGAGCATGTTCATGTAGGGCAGAACTACTCAATAGAAGAAACTGAAGCATATAGAGCATTCTTCAAAGAATTCTAAGATATTTTTGCATGGACTTATGAAGAGATGCATGGGATAGACCTGTCCATTGTGGTTCATGAAATTAAAACCTATCCCACAGCAAAACCTATCAGGTAGAAACTGTGTCAATTCCATCCCCAGAAGACTGCGGCTATTAAAGCCAAAGTAGAGAAACTTCTGAAGGCAGGATTTATTTATCATGTACCCCTAATGAAATGGGTATCGAACATTTTCCATGTGAACAAAAAGCAAGGCACCATTAGAGTTTGCATCGATTTATGAGACCTGAACAAAGCTTGTCCCAAAGACAATTTTTTGACTCCACATATCGATCAGATTATCGACAACTGTGCTAGAAGTGTCATCTTCTCATTCATGGATGGATTTTTTGGCTATAATCAGATTGAGATATTGCCTGCCGATCAGTACAAAATGGAATTTATATGCCCGTGGGGAACTTTTTCCTATAAGAAGTTACCTTTTGGCCTTAAGAACACCGGAGCTACATTTTAGTGTTCCATGTCCTATGTGTTTCACAATATTAAAAACATTGTGGAGCCATACCTTGACGATATCCCAGTGCATTCACAACAACGGGAGGACCACCCTAGGCATCTTAGAGACATTTTTTCTGAGATGTCATCATTATAACATACGAATCAATCCACACAAATGTGTTTTTTTCGTTGAGATGGGACGTCTCCTTGGCTTTGTGGTTTCTAAGGATGGAATCCGGATTGATCCACTGAAGATTGCTGCTATATTGGCCCTACCTTCCTCGAAAAATCTTGTTGAACTCCAAATTCTTCAAGGGAAGGAAAACTTTCTCCACCATTTCATTTGCAATTTCGTTGAGAAAATGCATGGTTATATTCATCTCCTGGACAAGAACACTCCATTCTTTTGGGATGACCAAGCCCAACAAGCCTCTGATAATATCAAGTATGCTCTAAGTCATTCACCCGTGATACACCCCTCGGATTATTCAAAGGATTTTCTCTTGTATGTTGCTACCTCCACTACTACCATTGGAATGGTTTTAGCACAGGAGGATCCCAACGGTCAGGAGCACGTGATATATTACACCAGTAAGAATCTTATTGATTCTGAAACCCGATACTCGTGTGTGGAGAAGTTAGCATTGGCTATTGTTATTGTTGTTCAAAAATTTTGTCATTACATCCCTTTTCGCACTACTACGATACTTGTATATCAAAACCCTATGTACTACATCCTGACTCGTCAGGTGCTAGGGGGGAAATATTCCCGTTGGATTGTCATCCTAAAGGAATTTGACCTTGAGTTTGCCCAGGCCACTTTAGAGAAATGCTTGGTCTTTGTGGAGCTGATTTGTGACCTTCCCTGTGCGTTGATGGATACCGATCCAAGTGATTTATTTCCAAATGAATTCCTATTCTTGACAAGCACAATTGACCCATGGTATGGAGATTTAATCATTTATCTCCAAACTCAAATATTTCATCCCAATATATCCCGTGACGATCGTCATTGTATCCGTCACCACGCAAAGTACTACTTTTATCTTAAATGATAATTTGTATAGACATGGTATCGATTCCACTCTCTAACGATGCCTTACACATGAAGAGGATGAATAGGTCCTTAATGGTTTCCACTCCGGAGCATGTCGCGGTCATCTTTCTGGGATGGCTACGGCCCAGAAAAATCCTTCGCGCTGGCCATTTCCGGCCTTCAATCTTCAAAGACTATCATGAGGCTATTAAGAAATTCCCACTCTGCCAACACTTCTATCTGAAAAAGCATACCCACCCTGCTCCTTTACACCCCATCATTACAGTTGGCCCTTTTTCCAAATGGGGAATTTATTTTATGCATTGTAAGCCTACCTCAGCTAGGGGACATGGTTACATCATTGTAGCCATATATTAATTTACAAAATGGGCCGAGGCTATGCCTACATATGCATAGGATGGTAATACTGTCGCCCTCTTCTTATTTAATCATGTGATAGCTAGGTTTAGAGTCCCATAGTCTATTGTCACTGACTAAGGATCACATTTCCGAAATCAGATGATGACCAAGTTGAGTACCAAGTTGGGTTTTTGCCATAAAAACTCAACACCTTACTATCCACTGGCTAATGGTTAGGTCAAGGCCATTAACAAAGTTTTAAAAACCATGCCACGGAGGATGGTTGGAGATCATAAATCAAGTTGGCACTTGACTCTTGTTTCCTCCCTTTGGGCTTACAGGAATTTAGTAAAAACAACAACTGGTTTCACACCATTCCAGTTAGTTAACGGACTAGAATTTTTCCTTCCTATCCAATTCTAGATTCCATCACTAAAACTTGCAGTAGAGCTTCCACCAAACACTGCCACTAAGGAAGAGAGATTTCGATACCTGACTAATCTTGACAAAACTAGAAGAGCTGTCACCTTACCTAATGAGGCACATAAGAAATGTGTCAAGGCCCAATATGATAAATCTGTTTAGCCTTGGGTTTTCAATTAGGGTGACATATTTCTGACCTATGATCAGAGACACTCCAAACTTGGTAAAGGGAAGTTTGAGTCAATGTGGTATGGTCCCTTTGTCATCAGCAAAGTTTTAGAGAAAGGAGCTTACAAGCTCATAGATTATGATGGGGTCCCCTTCAGGAAACCTCGCAATGGGTTGTACCTGAAGAGGTACTATGCTTAAATCATTTTTGTATGGTACCTTGTATATATGTATATTATTGGCTTTCAGTGTGTTGTGTCTTGATTCAGTATGGTGTTGATTTTAGTGTCCCAAATGTTTATACCATGTTTTAGTTATGCAGATTAGATGGCTTTTTACAGCTTTGCTGATGGTGCTTGTCATCATACCCTGAACCTTGCTTCATCTTCTTGGGTTCTCTATTCCCCAGATCATGACCTAATCATTTCAGGAGCGGTTTGTATTGGTCCCAATACCAAGAACATAGCCGAGTATCAGGTAGTTATAGGTCTGCTAACTGAGGTTGCATCTCGAAACATTAATGACCTGGTAGTGTTTATGGATTCACAATTAGTGGTTTGTCATCTAAACCATGTTTATGCCATCATAAACCCTATAGTCCTCTGTTTATTTCGGAGAGTGCGTTTATTAGAAAGGTCATTCGAGTGTATTACTTATAGGCATGTCCCTAGGTCAGATAATATGGTTATTGATTCGTTAGAAAACTACATCCTAGGCTGGTATATTGCCCATTCATAACTTGTAAAATAAACATGGTTCATTGTAAATAAACTGTAAATGACACATAAAAATCATGTAAATATGATTTCCATTTGAGATGTATAAACACCAGTAATAAGTCTGTATATATATATATATATATATAAAGTGGTTTTTACAAAAATGTGGTCACAAGACCTCGTCTGAAGCACTATGGATTTCAGGAAATACAAAATCATACAAAAAAGCCTAAAGCTAGTAAGCTTTCAGCAGTACACCATGCAGTCACTATCTAGTGATGCTCATGATAACACATGATAGCGCGTGCTACCCTGTGAAGAAGTCGGCTGAAATGGCCTGGCACCCTTGCAGTATGTCTGTGATACCTCATGGGGATATCATCTATTGCCGCATCAGGAATGTCGAGAGTCAGCTGCTCTAAGTTCTCCTCCAACTTAGTAAGGTGATAATCACCCGTGAGAACGAATTGAGCCCCAACTTGTCTATCCATAGGAGAAGATCATCCATGGCATACACCACCAACATCTGCATGTGAACATTAGGTCTTGTCACTACACATAGAAAACATAAAATATAAAAACATAAAAACACCATTTTAGGGTTTTGTTTCTTACCAATATCTCCCCACTGGGCACTAGGTGGTAGTGGTAGATCAAGGTCAGCTCTGAAATATGTCCCTGCGTAAGCATAATCCTCTATCATGAGGATCTGATCTTGCAACCAACAAAATAAAGTGGCCTCAAATTTTATCTTGGCTCTGCCGCCACTTGTAAGAGCCATGACCTCAACCCACCTCAACATGCATGGGTATCTAGCCCTAAGCTCAGTGAAAATCATTTTGGGTCTCATGAGAGGCACCCTATTAAAGAAGAAACAAGCTAAAATGGACCCAAAACTGAACTACTTTAGCTCTCCGTGCCGACATTTTGTCAGCTGATATTTGATGACAGGAAAAAGTGCTTCTTCCCTGTTGTAAACCGTAGGAGCCATAGCTTCCAGGGAATATAGCATGTGTTCCTGGGATGCCTGATCAGGTCCTTGGCTTCCAACTAACCTTTGCATGATAAACAAAACTGTGTGAAGTGGCATATCCACCACAGCACTAATCAGAATCTTCTTACCTGACATTTTCGTGCCATGCTGACAATGACGATTGATCAGATCCTGAGTAGTCACAGTCCCTCCTCGAAAACCAGTAAGAGATATAGGGGCCCCTCATCTAAAAAAACCCATAAAAAAGTTTATGTCCTCTACCTATATGGTCAAAACATGAATCCCTACCTCAAAATATTGTTTCCCTAGGTTCCACATTTGGAGGATATATTCTAGAAAGCGGGGGTGGGAAATCATGCTTGGGGTCCATAAGAACTTTAGAAGGCCACAAACCCATAGGGAAGCAACACAACTTGCATCTCTTGCAGCATCATCATCATCTAGGTCATGTTTCCTTTCTTTCCAGATAACCATTTTCTGATCAAACAAACCTACCAAAAACAATTTAAAAGCCATTTAGAAACATTTCTCATCATTGAAATTGCCTTTAAACTTTTATCTTGGATGGTCTTTTAGTTTTTTTAAGCCCACGATCGGCAATGCCTTTGTCCAGTTAACATAGAGCGGTGCCACCTCTTGTGTATAACTGAAGAAACACTGTTCTTATTGAGCACCGCCTTTCCCGTAACAACTAGGAGTGGTGCCTGCATTTCTCATTTTAGGTTCGGCCCATGAGCTCAAAAAACCATGACAACTGAAAATTGGAAACCATGAAATGAAAAAGAATGGATTTAGATGTTACCTGGAACTGACGGTATGAAAGACAGATGATGGAAACTCCCAGAATCTTCAACTGAAGTTTTGGCTCCAAACTACCCAAAATGCTCTCAAAGGTTGGTAAATAGTGAAATGAATTGTTTTTACTATTTTTAGGGTTTTTTATGTTTTAAAATTCATTTTTATAAAAATACCCTTTTATATAGTTTATGAAAGTCATTTTTCCAAATATTTTGGGAAACTAATGGTCGTTTAAGTCTTGCAGGGACAAATAATAAGCAGTATAGTCTATTAGGAAGTTCGTTTTTTACTTTTTCGTACTTTTGAAAATGGAAAAAGTTCTCGAGATTTCGTTTCAATACTTTGATAACGCTCTCAAAAACTAGTATCAAAGTTTCAAGTATTTTTCTGATTCTTTTCGGACTCGTAAAACTATTCATCGTGAAAAGAGACCTAATGGAGTATCCTTTAAACTCTTTTTGGACTCCCTAAATATGAAAAGATTGTCGAGTACTTGTCTTCTTCATATGAAATTATTTGAAGAGTCATCTCTCCAACGTTGGATTATCTCTTTTTCGGTTCAGATAAACTATTTATGAAAAAGGAACACTCTAGCCAATCATGACTGGAAGAGTTATCTTGGGTATTATTTTACACTTTTTCAGGCCGTAGAGACTAAAACATACGAAAAAGGACCCTTTGGAGTCTTCTTTTGTCTTCGTTCAGACTCTCTAAACGTGAACGATACCAAGTTAACTTTCATTGGACTTGTTAAACTAAACACTGAGAGACCCTTTTTTGGGAATGAACCCCTCCTTTCTCAGGTTCGTAAAACATATGAGAATGGAATTGTCTTTGGATGAGCTACAATGAGTGTTTGTTACCCTATTTGAACCCATAAAAATGAAAAGAGGCACTCATCAATTATGATGGGGAAATTAAGGGAAGGGAATCAATTCATTTTGCAAATAAAATGGCAGTTTTGTCATCACCTTTGAACATGGAACCTCTGTGCATTTCATTCAGTCAATTGGGTAAATCAGCTTGTCTCTGAGTCGATCCACTTTCATGAGTCATGTCACTCCTTTAAGTCTTTCGAATAATGCATTGTCCAATGTTGTATTGTGTTCCACCTCGTCGAGTCAATGATGCCAAGCCTTTTGTCGTGTCGCCCGATGTTCAAAAGGAAGTTAGAAGTTTACCTCTGCAGTTAAAACAACCTTCATGTTAGTACCTTTTGAGTCAGTATGATGATTACATTATCTACAATATTCCATAGCTTTGTTTCGAGTTTTGTGTCGTCGATGTGGGATTCATCATGGCCCTCCTTTAACGAGACTATTCCTGTCGACATCAGCTCATCATCTGGGAATTAGTCTTAGAAACAAGTTTAGTACCTTGAGATCTATATGCCTCACTGACAGATTCTCTCACTCTCGACATAGGTTCACATCATTGACCTTTGATCAAGAGATTCGACTAAGTGTTCGACATCGAACCATCTATTCACACTTACTAGATTGTACTAGAGTACCTTGGGAATCATTAACATTAATGGTGATCTCTGTCACACTTGTTAACGGTTCACATCATTGACCGGTAATCAAGTGGTTTCTACCATGTTTGACTTCAGATCATTGTAATCACATGGATAGAATCGTACGTTGTGGAAGACGAGATGAAGACCCTAGGTATCTATTGGAAAGCACTCATAGTTTTCTCCCCAGGTTGCGATGGAGTATATTGTGTGAAGTATCAACATGGATCCACATTTGTATGGTCATGGCTATGCTCAAATTTGCGTTTGTATAGCATAGATCTACATTGTATGTCTGGTAGCTATGTCCAAGTTTGAGTCCTCTATCACATGGATCTACGTTGTATTCTAGTATCCATGTTTGTTTATCTCTCTCATGGATCTGCCTTGTATTGGTCTGCAGCCATGATTAAGACACATTTGCTTATGAGTCAAAAGTATTCATGTATTGTAGATGCCTAGTTGATGATCTCCGATCAAGCTGATTCTTTCCTTGAAGTGATAATTTGCTCTGTTAAAGCTCTCACCTATCATATCCCTCTAGTATCATGCTTTGGGGGGAATTATGTTATACCTAAATCTCGTCATCAGCATGTGATAAGATCCCAAACCTCAGTGTTTCCCTCAACCCCAAATTGTGAAGCCAAGAACATTGATCTAGACATCAAATTTGCATGTGAAAATCAAGCACCGCTTCTACCCTTTATTCAAAAAGCAATACCTTCTTCAGCATCGCATGTAAAGCATTGGCAGTAAGTAGTGGCACCTCCTTTACCCTTTAAGCAAGGCACAGTTCTTCCTAGGACCACTCTATCATGGTGAACAAAGAGCAGTGCCCTTGGTAAAAAGTGAAAAAGAGAGGTTTTCATGAAGCTTCTCAAAAGAAGGCTTCGTGGCACCCTTATCCCTGATCACTACGGTTAGTTCGGCTCGAGATCCATCCTTGTAGGATCTCCTAGCCACCTCACCCATCAATTTCTCAACCATCCATATCCATTGCAAGCCTATAAAAGCAAGCTCAATTCCCATGGTTGAAGAGAGAGTAATGTTATGTTGTTGCTTTGATATTCTGGCCTAAGTCATTCAAGAGAGCTTAAGGGAGCAAGTTGGAGCTATAGGGAACAAGATGTTGGTTTTGTGAGAGAGCATATCAATACTAAGGCACAAGTTGTAAACTCTTTCTTCATTTTATTAATGTAAAGTTGGTTCCTTTCCCATATATTTGTTATGTTATAATATTGCATATTATTGCCAGATTCCTTAGTCATTGACATAGATCTATAGATGATGTTCTGGTATCTTTGATCTCTTGTGTGTTTGATGTGTTTTTGCAGGTATTTTCTTGGAGACCTTTTTCATAAAAGAAGAACCACATCACTCCATCAAAGATTGCATTCCAGGTGTCTGTAGCTTCTAGGGAAAGTCTTCCAACCTTATTGTGAACCATTTGTTCTGGATCTGAACCATTCAGACCAGAGGAACAACCTCTATCTATAGAAGGTGCAACAAAATTCCTAGCAACACTCTACTCTCTATCTCAAATGATCTCCCTCCTTCTCATGGCTACTCTAGTTGCGTGTATGGCCCCTCCCAACCCCCACGCACATGCCTCTTAGGAAAACAAGACTTCCATGTAGGTTTAGGATGGTTAGGAAACGTACTTCCCACAATCCCATTGGGTCATCTAGTCCCTACAACACAATTTCCTAAGGTCAATTTACTTATGCTCCTAAATATTCGCCCATACCTTGCCACATTGACTCTAACACCCATCCCACTCCATTAACACAAGATATGATTTCTCAGCTACTCTCGTATAACAGAGTTAATGATTGACAAGGATAAAATCAAGGGTTCTATTGGTGACACTTGGTAATATGAGGTTGATTCTCCCACATCCCCGTCACTTATCCCTAGTGGATAACATACATCCCTCATCGTTCATGTTTCCCACATAGCCAACCTTATATTTTTATTTGCATTATGAGTATTTACATGCTTTTACATTCTCCATGGCTTAACATCACATGGTATTCAATATATAAATACGTGCCTCTATAAGTGCTTATTCACTAGTGGGGCCTTGGCCTTGAGCTCCACACTAGGAATTATACAACGTATATACAAAATATTTACATATCAAGCCAATACATACACCATAGGTCAAAATGGGGTTTTATAGATCTCATTGAAACCTCATCAATGGATAGGTATGACAACTCATATTGTCATAAGAATAACAATTCAAATGAGATGTGATTTAAGACTTTGTGATTGTGTAAGGACTCGCAACCTAACAAAGGATGCGTTGACACTTGGGTTTTTGATGGACAATTCACAGGATCTTTAAAATTGATATAATTATCACATGATTGTAATAAAGATTAATATATTTACATAACATTATATAATTTTTTAAAATTTCTAATTATTAACAAGTAAAATTAGCAACAAAGTTGCTTATATTTCTTCTTAAAAATGTTTAATGAAATAGTTATACAAAATTTAAAAAAGCTGAAGTATATAAAGAGAGATCTAAATCTTAACAACTATTTATAAAACATTAACAATGTCGCAAATGTAAATTAAAATCTTGTAAACCTTTTTAATTTGGAATATTAATCATGGCCAAAGATCTAGTGGAATACTTTTTTCTCCTCTGGGTTACCTACATCTTTTGTTTCTTTTATTTAAATTAGAACTTCACAACCATTATTTTTTAATTTTTTTTTATTATGTGCACTAGCTTGATAGCTCTCTAACTAGTCTACATTTACAACTTTACTTATTTGTAATTACGAGTCTCACAACATTACTCATATACAATTATTTTCACAACTTCTAATATTAATAATTTAGTTTTGCTTTTAAATTCCAAATAAGATCTAAACTTCATAAGTTTTTTAATAAAAAATATATTGTTTAATTTTAATTTAATAAAGTATGTTTTTAAGAAAAGTTTAAAAATATAATAATAAGTTGTTTATTAAGATAGATCATTTTGTATTTTAAGAGGTTGGTTGCACAATGGTTAAAAGATTTATTCATTAATTAATTATTAGTGGGTTAGTAGTATGAATGGTGGATAATTATATTTCACGTCTATTATATTTGACTATGATCAAAATAGCCAGCCACAATGGTTAGAAAGATAATAGAGAAGTGGTTAAGGCATATTAGTGGGTTTGTGAGTTAGTATTTGATGGTTGAAAGTTGTGTTAGTTAGCCAAAAAAAACTTTAATAAGTTAATCTATAAATAGTTATGGGTTAACACGTTATATATTAGTAGGTTAGTAGCATTAATTATGGATAACTATATTCAACCATAATCTATCATGTTCAATTATAATTCAATGAGAGTCAACCATAGTAGTTAGGGATTTAATGGGATAGTGGTTAGGAAATATTAGTGGGTTGATTGACCTATGGTATGTAAAGTAGTGGTTGGGGTTATATTGGGTTGATAATTTAAGTGGTGATAAATTAGGTATTAAGAGGTATATAGATTATTGTTCTAGCGGTTCATGTTCAACTTATATTTAGGAGGCTATTATACTACATGTTTACTAACTTAGTACTTAAATAAACTATATGGGGAGTTAATAACAAATTCATAACATTACTCAAGAATAACATTCATTAAAAATAAAGCCTAGATTTATTAATTACCATATTTTATTGAAATAATTAAAATAACAAAAGATATTCCAATAATCTTAATTCTCAAATACAAATAGATTTTTATTTACTTTACATTATATATTTTAAAACAATTGTTCACTTCTAAATTATAAACAATTATTCACTTCTAAATTATGCCATTAAATAAATATGTGAATACAACCGAGATTCAAAGTCATCAAGCCTCTTCGTAAGAGAAAATAACTCATATTCAAAATTATAGAAGCTAAACATAGATGGACATAAAACTTTCTATAAACTACATTGAAGTCCAAAAGATAAGACTAACATAATCTAAGTTTGCTAAAAACCTGAGAAAAAAATCCTTCATATTGTCTACAATAAACAAAAACTAAATCCATCTCACAAATGCTAAACTTTTCCAAAAACAACACAGCAAAAAGAAGCTCTACTTGACAGGGCCATGGCTTACACGTAGCTTGGATGTTGGAGGCTCGCTCATTGAGCACCCAATCTAGGAAATAGACAAATATATAATTTAAATTATATATTATATTTTTTTTCAACAACTAAAAATCATTGAAATACCCTGGATGCGGGTACTTCCCCTGGCCTAGCTACACCTGGAAGCCTACTCCCTTCAGCTTGATCCAACCCGAGCCACCAACCCAATTCCAGGAACGTTGTAAGTTCACACTTAAATGATGCGCCCCCTGATCAGGCCCCACCTAGTGGCTTGATCCCCGAACATGCTCCAGCTGGCTGCTCCCACCCGCCATATGGCTCCAACACGTGTTCCCGGTCCTCCTCTAGCCAGGGAGATAGGATGAAATTTATGGGTGGTCATTCGCATGGCCCTGGCTTAAATGATATCCAGCGTGAGGATGTGGTCCGCCTCTTTGACGCAACAAGAGGAGTACCAGGTCATTTACGCAAGCAATAGATCCCGCATGTGGCTCACTTATCTCCCGCTTCGACGATGTATGAAATGGCAATTTTTCCTGATTCCCCCTGCATTCTCTCTCCCTCGACGACCTATGTGCAGCTTTGCAGCGTTCTGTTTGGCACTGTTGATTGCTCGGCTCTATGTGTTTCAGTGTTTCTCTCACACACCATGACCCAGCTGAGAGGAACCCCCCGTCGGGGTGGTGGGCATGGTTCTGGAAGGGAAGTTGAGCATCCCAGGAAGGCCAAGGTGGTTAAGAACAATTATGATAGCATAGTTTCATCCTGGCTTCGAGCTCTCATCAAAGATTGGGAATCTAGTCAAGTGTCGGACTTCCTCACCATGGGAAATTACGGTAATCAAATAAACTTTTACTGGTTCATGAAAAACATGCTTGGAAACTTGGTCGAAAAAGTTTTAACGAACTGGACCACTGCAAAGTTCATCCATCTTGGATATCATAGGTATCCTTGTGCATTTGGACACAAAATTGGCAAGCCTTGATGCTAGTTTGGATGGAGGCAAATATTCGTTGGAAAGGTGCTCCAATATGCATAGGCGCCTCGCTCCGAACATCTTGAAGCCCGACGTGGTTAGCATGACAACCACTCACCCTGTCGGGTATTCGGCGACCACTCACCCAGGAGGCCCATCCTATGAGCCTCCTGCTCCTTCCATTCTAGAAGATATGTTTGCAAAAGTGGCAGGGAGTTCTAAATCCTTGCTAGCATCCATCTCAGGGTCGATTATGCATGACTCGAGTGCTTCCTCTAGCCTTCCATGCTACTCTCCAAATTCCTAGTGCCCTCCACCATTTATCTGTTGCACTTCAAAAGGGTTTGCACGTCCACTGGGGAGGCTGCTCTAAGCAACAAAACAGAGGCTCTGACACCCAAACTCCCTCCACAAGGGTGAGAGGATGATTTCTTTGGTAGCTGCCCCATAGTTGAAGACAAACCTAGTCCCAGCAAGGAAGAAGCACCTGCACAAGATGACCACCCTTAGCTCTCTCGCTTTCTACAAAGGTTTTAGCTTTTTTTGTTAAAAAATATGTTTTCTTGCTCGGTTATGATATCTGGTATAAATTGTATGTTCTTCGATGATGTCCAGTGCCTTGGAACAGAACAATTTTCTCATGATACTCTGATGCTTGGCATTTTTGGGCATTCGGGTAAGTGGTTCTGCCAACCTAGACCACCGAGGCTGGCATTATGCCCTGAAAAAAATGTTGTACTTTTAATATAACTATTTCCTGCAACTTTAAAAAAAATCATTGAAATACGCCATAATAAAATTTTAAAAAAATTACCAATAAAGTTTACAACTAACATTTTTAAATAATTAAAAAAAATTCAAAGTAATTCAACTTACGTCCGAATCCAATACGATTTGTTATAAAAAGGAATATTATCAATGTATATGATAAGGTATCAGAACTTTTAGCACTCTGGGCATCTTTACTGGTCGCCAAAGATATTGGGCTGCCATACTTACATATATTTGGTGACTCCTCGGTGATTATAAATTGGGCAAAGGGTGAATCCACTCTTGACATGGTGAACCTAGAGGCTTGGTGCTACAACACCATATTACTCATGTCCTCATTCACTTGGGTGGATTTCATTCATGTCTATAGGGAACATAACAAGAGGGCAGACACCTTATCCAAGGAAGGGCTGAGTATGGCTCCTAGTCATCTCTTACTCACTAAATCTTGTGATGATGAGTTTATTGGGGAAGTCTCACTCCAGCTTTTTTAGAATTTTGCTCCTTCTATTTCAAACATTTATCTCATGGACTTTTTTGAGTTATTTCTGGTTATGCTGAGTAGTGGTAACAGGAATTTTGAGAGTCATTAGCCTGCTTTGGATAAGGTCTCTAGGCTCTTGTTATGTTCTTTATGGACATTATTTGGCTAATGATTATATTGCACACATATGAGAGGTCTTATTCATGTATTGATGCCTAGGTGTTGATAGTGTTGTGTCATCTTTGGTTTAGTTAATATTTCGATTTGTACTGTATTGTGATGTGGTATTACTGTTTCTATTAGACCCATTGGGGTACTTAACAATCTTGTTTGAAGATGTACTAGGTTACCTTTGATTCAATAGAATACCAAGGAACTGTCTTTTTTGTCTGAAAAAAAGGTATCTCCTTGTTGTCCTCGTGGTCTGTTATGATAATCTGTACCAATATATTATAGTCTAGTTTGTACCAATATTAAGCTATCTGCTCATTATTCGTTAATCTAGTCCGTGGAAATTGCGAGCATACCAAACTTATTATGGTGTCCAGAAACAGTTGCAGCCTTCATAAAGTATCACTCCTTGTAATACTAACTTCAGTTAAATTCTTAATAATGTTTACATAGATTTTTATGTTATTTTGAAAATATTTATTTTTTAACCTTTTTTTTCTAATAATTCTATTTTAATGTACATAAAAATAGTCAAATTCATAAATTTTAACCAATAAAAAAATAGAAATACAAATTTAAAAAATATTTTTTATTAAAAAAAAGTTTTAATATACAGTAATAACCAAACATTGGGAAAAATATTATATAAATGAAAATTTAATAGAAAGTCATGTTAGTTTGAATATGAATCCCACCGGTTGGTGTACAAATATGAATTGGTATCATGGAAATTTTGAAGGGAGGCATACTTATTTAAAAACGTATAAACCTTGGCAAATCTTACAAATACTTAAAATGTCAACAATACAAATATTTCAATTTCTAAGGATTTTATATAGTTTATATAATAATCTGACGGTTTTTAGAGTGAAAAACTTTTACCCCATCAAAATTGGGTGAAGCAGAGCTTCAAAAAATTCAAATTGGTGAATTTTTTTTTCCGAAAAAAATGGAAAAATAACCCATGGGCTAAATTGCGTCGTTAAAATTTTCCTTGATTGGTATATTATATACCTTATTTTAATGGATATACATTGATTCAAAATATATTATTATATTAGAGCACCTGAGTGGGCCTAATGGTTAAGAACATGTGTTATCTCCCTAGAGGCCACAAGTTGAAAATCGGCGGGGGATAGGGTTGCTCATTGGCATGTTGTGACAAGGCTGGAAGGTAGGCAACCCTTGGGATAGAGGCTCACCCCGGTGGGCTTCGAGACGTCTCGACCCCTGCTAAGTCACAAGTTATTGGTATAACTGGCTTGCAGGCTATTGGATATACTCTTGGGAGGTTGTTGTTCCCATGGTTTATATATATATATATATATATAATTTGTTAATTATTTTAGTATTTTGTGAACGAAAAATTAGCTGAGTTTGATTTGTAAGATTTAGTTTGTGATAAGGACATGGGTGAATCGATGAAGATGAGTAACACTCTTTGGTCAAAAGTGACGGTGAAAATTCAATTTTTACTCTTTTATTAAATTGAAGCCCTAAACAATCATATATGCCTTGTGAATTTCGACACGCAACAAAAATACAAATGACAAGGAATTATGTTGTCTTTCCATTTTTTTAAATAATGAAATTATTTTATATGCCAAAATTGCATTTATCACTAAATTATTTTACGTGCACACAATTCACTTGTCAACTTTTGCTGAAATTTACAAGAAGAAACCAAATAATTTAGTGATAAATGCATAGTTAAGAAGATATCTACACAAAATGCACAAGGGCGTACTTTTTTTTTAATTTATGATGAAAAATTATATATTTTTATTTTTATTTTTGAAACTAACCATTGAAAAATTTAATTGCATTTAGCACACGTGTGTAATTTTTTTTTTACATCCCCAGATGCAGGTGTGAGTCAGACCAACATGGAGGCTAATGTGGCCCCTCCAGCTAGCGCTCAACCCACAACCATTAATGGCCTTTAATACCTAGAAAGACGTGGCCACTCCACAACTCGACGGAAGGACGAAGCTGTCTCATCGCAGCTTGGATGCCATAAATCCTTCGCCTGGTTGTTGCGCTTCGCACAAGCGCCATTCAATTGGGACGATGGCCCTCTAGCTTTACCCCGTTGTTCTGCTCCTCTGGTTCATTATCACTCTCCTGGTTTCTCAAGCTATCCATGATCGCTCAGTGCAACATGGTCAACAGCCTCTGCTTCAAGCCACCCTCACTTGTCTCTATGTTGCTCTATGCCCTCGCATTGCTCTTCCCCTCAAGGCACTTCACGCAGGGGACGAGGATGCCATGCACGGTCAGAAGTCCATATTCCCCTCTCTTCTCAAGCTAGCAACAATGGCTCCAACCTGGAAATTCTGGAGGAGGTGCAAAGAATTGTCTCAGACTGGGAGGAGGAATTTTCTAGAGCGTTTGGTTTTTAGGATATTTAGGCACTTAGGAGTTAGTTAAGATCAACTTGTGTAATATATCCATTGGGTAAAAGTGTGTTTCTTTAGAATGCATTAGTATGCATTTGTAAATATTCTAATCCGACGGTAGAAATATGTTCTAGACATAGAGTGATCCGACGGTTCAACTTCTCTTAGATCATACCTACCATTGATCTGTGGCTTAACACCTGATTGGTCTATGATCTCTATTTAAAGAGCATAGAGGGTCATTGGCTAGTTGATCGATTATGAGAAGCTCATGTAACTTTCTTTCTTTTGCATAATAAATTGCTCGTAGCTATTTGGTTGGGGCCGTGGATTGTTTCTCTCTCGAGGGTTTTAACCACATGACAAACATTGGTGTGTTGATCTGTGATATATTTGTGCGAAGCGGTTTCTCAAGGTGTTCGATCTTTTGGGAGTACCCTGTGTACCCGAACATGGTATTAGAGCTTTTATGGAGAGCCTCTTTCGGTTTTGATTAAGATCTGGAACCGATGTTGCCAAAAATTTTAAAGGGTTTCTGGTTTTGGATTTTTTGTTTATTTTTGGCCTATGGGAGTTGTTCCATTGCATCCAGAGTGCCATTTCCATTGGGAAATATTTTTTCTTTCATCGAAAACTATTTCTGATTGTTCCAGAAACACCCATTTTGGCAAATCTGAAGGTATAATGTTATAGTGACAGATTTGGTTTTTTTAAATCTCTCATTTCTTATCAGTTTTATTATTAGATCTTTTTTTTTAGTCTCATACTGTTGCCTTCCCTAACTGCGTATGCTCTTTGTTGTGCACCTTGCGCGATCGCGACGAATCAGAAACAGTAAGGAAAAAAAAATTTCTTGTCTTCTTGGCTACGTATGCTCTTTGCCATGCACCTTGTGCAATCATGGCAAATCAGAAACAACGAGAAAACTTGAAATGTAGACTTTCTAGGTAAGCTAACCAAGATCTAACCCCATTGTGTGAAAAAAGGCAAGAACGGAGAACGAGAGAGAAGAGTAAAAAAAAAAACCCTTCCTCTTTCCATTCTTTTACATACCTTTTAAACTTAGCTCACTTGGTCCAAAGTTGCTTTATTCCTTAATAGGTCTTGATTTCAAGTCTTATTAAGCTACTTTTTAGTGTATGCAATTTTTGTTTTCAAGTTACTTTATTGTAAAAGTGCATCTCACATAAATAAAATAAAATAAAAAGTGAGTCACTTAAGTCTTTTAATTTATTGCCGCATTATTTAAAAGTAACATTATTGTAAAAGTAAACCTCACTTGTTCTACAAAAGTGATTCACTTCAAAGCAACTTTATTGTAAAGTGATTGTCAAAGGTTGATCTTGGGAAGAGGGGGATTCTTTTTTTTAGTTGGTCAAGTTAATATCTGCCATGTCACTATTGGGGACATCTTCAACATTTTGTTTTATCAAGCATAACTTCATCATCCAGAATCAGTTTTCAGTGCCGTTTTTTTTAAACTGCATATTTTTTCAAGCTCTTTGCAACTAGATAGTTAGTTTTTGTTTTTTCAACCATTATTTTATAGTATGGCCACCCCTTGTGATATTATACTTACAAGTTTTAACTATTTTTCATGGAAATGTCGTATGGAGGATGTTCTACGAAGTAGGAGACTTTTCAGGATAACCTCAAGGAAAAAACAGAACCCGCTGATGATGATAAGAAAATTAAATGGGCAAATAGATGTGATGAAGCTCGTGGATTGATTGGGAAGTCAATCTCTACTAATTTGCGATTCCACATCTGTGGAATTGATGAACTTGATAAAGCTTGAGAAAAGTTGGAATCTGTGTTTGGTAAACACAATGAAATTGGGGGTCATCAAATTGAGAATGAGTTGCTTTCCTTGAATCCAAATGATTTTTCATGCATTCAAGACTATTTATCTAAGTATAAAACTCTTAGACTCTTATGTGTAGAATACAAGATTAAGAAAGAAGACAAACAGTGTATTTATCGTATTCTTTCCAAACTTGGACCTACATATTATGTTTTTGTATCTACATTCTACTCCATGAAAGAATCATTGACTGCAGCTAGCTATCAAGAGCCTAGTCTTGAATCATTTTGTGATTCCTTAATTAGAGAGCAAGATAAGCTCATTCATCTTGGAATAATTAACAATGCAGATACATCTGGGAAATCCTTATTGTCCCAACAGAAAGAAAAGTCCAAGCCTCCCAAGAAATATAATTTCCACAATAATAAGCCAAACAACAAGGGTCCCAAACCCTCTTAGTTAGCTCCTTCTTTAAAAAATGACAAAAGATCCAAGCAAAAAGGAAAGAAGACTGAGCGTCATTGCAATTTTTGTGGGAAAGATAATCATGATGAATCTAAGTGTTTCAAGAATATGGCAGCCTTGGAAGCAGCAATGAAGAAGCACCACATCATCATAGATTCGTCTTCAGAATCTAACTCTCATGGACATGCACTTTGTGCTTCTGGTTACTCTTATCCTGCATCTTCCTCTTCTACTTCAAATGAATGGCTTATTGATTCTGGAGCATATTATCATATGGCTAAGGATCAAGCCATATTTTCTACTATGCATGAATGTAACACCAAACAAATATTTGTTGGTGATGATAGATCTCTAAGTGTTGTAGGATCTGGAACAGTTCTAGTAGAAAATGGTCATTTCAGTGATGTACTATGTGTTCCAAAAATTTCCTGCAATTTGTTATCAGCCTATCAAATTACTCATTCAGGTGAAGGTAAAACTGTGACGTTTACACCTCACCAAGTTGTAATCAAGGATTTAAAAATCCTCAAAATGTCCTTGCTACTGGAATTGTTGATGATATTACCAGGTTGTACAAATTTAACAAATTTAGGTCATCGCCTTTTCCTTCAGTTTTTGTTGCTCATAGTGATAACTTGATCAAACTTTGGCATGAGCAATTTGGTCACTTAAATTATCGCTCATTGCAACAACTATGTAAAGACAATATGGTGACTGGTCTTCCAATGGTATCTTGCAAGGATGGTGTTTGCTCCAGTTGTGTACTTGGAAAACATCATCGGGACAGTTTTGACAAACATGCCTCTTGGCACGCCTCGATTCCTTTGGAGCTTGTGCATAGTGACTTGTGTGGTCCTCTTCCATATACTTCCTTTTCTGGTTTCAAATATTTCTTAACTTTCATTGATGACTACTCCAGACGCACTTGGGTTTACTTCCTAAAACTTAAGATCGAAGTATTTAACATGTTCTTGGCCTACAAGGCCCTTGTTGAAAAACAATCTGGTCATAAAATTATTAAATTAAGATCTGACAATGGAGGAGAATATGTTAACAACAAGTTCACTACTTTCTGCACTGAACAAGGAATCCAACAACAGCACATTGTTTCATACACACCACAACAAAATGGTGTAGCTAAACGGAAGAACTGCACTTTAAAATAAATGGCTAATTGTATGATCCAATCTAAGGGACTAAGTCTTCAATATTGGGCTGAGGCCATAAATTGTGAAAATTACATAGTTAATCGCACACCCACTAAAGTTTTACAAGGTATAATACTGGAAGAAGCATGGAGTAAAATTAAACCAGATGTAAGTCACTTTCGTGTGTTTGGTTGTGAAGCATGGGCTCACATTCCGGATGAAAAACGGAAAGCATTGCAGCCTAAAAGTGAAAAGTGCATATTTGTTGGATATTTTGAACATGTAAAAGGTTATAGACTTCTTCAACCCCATTCACATGATATAATCATTAGAAGAGATGTTAAATTTGATGAAAATCTCTTGGCCTGCGAGCCTAACTTGGCAGGTGTGCCATCTTTGGCCTACGAGCCTGATTCGACGATTGTGCCTTCTTCTTCTTCTTCCAACTTCCTTGACAAGTTTCCAAATGCAATTTCTGATGATGACAATGAGGATGAAAATCCACCTTCTCCTGCTCATGTTCCTCCAATTGCACCAGCACCAATACTTCCTCGATGGGTCTGTTCAACATGTGAAGCAGCTGGTGATCTTGCCGGTGATCCTAGAGATCAACGTCGAACACGTTCTCAGTTTCAGTGAGCCTCTTCTCTTTTGGCTCAAGTTTCTGAGAATCAAGATCCAGAAACTTTTGCAGAAGCTTCAGGAAATCCAGATTGGGATGTAGCTATGGATGAATAATATCATTCCTTAATGGCAAACAATACTTGCGATCTTATTCCTCTTCCGAAAGGAAGAAAACTTGTCAGATGTAAATGGGTCTACAGAACTAAGTATGCATCAGATGGAAGTGTTGAAAGACTTAAGGCAAGGTTAGTTGCCAAATGTTTTTCCCAAGTTGAAGGGATTGACTACAATGAAACCTTTGCCCCTATAGAAAAAATGAACTCCATCTGCCTTGTTCTTTCCCTTGCAGCCTTACATAACTGGGAATTCCATCAAATGGATGTCAAGTCTACCTTCTTACATGGTGATTTATAGGAGAAAATTTACATGGAACAACCTCCTGGATATGTTCAGAATAAATCTATCCTTGTTTGTCTCCTTAAGAAATCCTTATATGGCCTTAAGCAAGCTCCTAGACCTTGGTATGCCAAAATGGATAGCTTTCTCCTTGACACTGGTTTTTCTAGATGCCATTATGACCCCAATGTCTATACCAAGAAAGTAGGAAACCATATCATCATACTTGTTGTTTATGTTGATGATCTTATCCTTACTGGTAGTGACCCTAAACTTATCACCCATGTGAAATCCAGTCTTAAGCAAAATTTTGAAATGTTAGACTTAGGACATTTGCATTATTTTCTTGGTCTCCAAGTCTTGCAAACCAAAGAAGGAATCTTTCTTTCCCAGTCTAAGTATGCTTGTGACCTTCTTCGTCGCTTCCACATGGAAGATTGTAAACCAGCCCCTTCTCCCTTCCAGTGTGGAGTCAAACTTTCTGCCACTTGTACTTCCCCTGAAGTAGATGCCACCTTGTATCGTCAACTTGTTGGTAGTATTTTATACTTGACTCATTCCCGTCCTGACCTTTCCTTTGCCGTTGGTCGTGTTGTCCGTTATATGCAAACTCCTCATGAAAGTCACTGGAAAGCAACAAAAAGAATACTTCAATATATTCGAGGTACAATTCAGTTTGGGATTCATTACAGTACAAGGGGGAAACTTTTGTTGGTTGGTTTTACTGATTCATATTGGGCTGGAGATCCTAATGATCAAAAGTATACTACAGGTTATGTTTTCAGTCTGGGATCTAGACCTGTCACTTGGGCTTGTAAGAAACAACAAGCTCTTGCTCTTTCTTCAGTGGAGGCCGAATATAGAGCCGCAGTTAATGCCAGTTAGGAAGCTTTATGGCTTCAACAGATCCTTTTAGAGTTTGGATTTGAGCAGTAGCATCCTACTCCACTTTGGTGCGACAATCAAAGTGCCATCAAGCTTGCCAAAGATCCAGTTCTACATCAGTGCAGCAAACACATTGAGCTACACATGCACTTCATCAGAAATCTTGTTCATGATAGTGCTATTGAAGTTCTCTATTGCCCTACAGATGATCAAGTTGCAGACATCTTCACCAAGTCTCTTACAAAAGCGAAGTTTTCTAAACTTCGGTCTATGTTAGGAGTTTAGGAATGTGTCCTTAAGGGGGGATGGGCTCTAATGCCTCCTTCCTTCTCCTAATAGTGTCACTTTTGTAAATCCTTCAATCCTATCCCAAGTTGTTCTTAAGGGGGGATGTTAGGATATTTAGACACTTAGGAGTTATTTAAGATCAACTTGTGTAATATATCCGTTAGGTGAAAGTGTGTTTCTTTAGTATGCATTAGTATGCATTTGTAAATATTCTAATCCGACTATCACAATATGTTCTAGACATAGAGTGATCCGATGGTTCAACTTCTCTTAGATCATACCTACCATTGATCTGTGGCTTAACACCCAATTGGTATATGATCTCTATTTAAAGAGCATAGAGAGTCCTTGGCTAGTTGATCGATTATGAGAAGCTCATGTAACTTTCTTTCTTTTGCATAATAAATTGCTCCAAGTAGCTATTTGGCTGGGGCCATGGACTGTTTCCCTCTCGAGGGTTTTAACCACATGACAAACATCACTGTGTTGATCTGTGATCTATTTGTGTGAAGCATTTGCTCAAGGTGTTCGTTCTTTTGGTAGTACCCTGTGTACCCGAACATTGGTGCAGTCAGATGCACGGTAGAGCGACGAAAGAACTACTGGGTCTTCAAAAACCTGCTCACGCGCCTGGTGCTCAGATTCAATCCTATGGTTCTGCCACACCTTGACCCTCCTGTTTAACCACCCCCGACCCCCCAAGAGACTGCACCACTCGGTCTCCAACCGGTCTTATCTCCACCTCTCCATGTTCGCCTGATACCTCGACTCCCCCACAAAGCTCCATTTCCCCTCTGCACCTCAGACCCTCCTCCAGATCTGTGTGCAAGTTCTCGTCCAACCCTATTGTCTCGAAGAATACCTCTCCATTACCCACCAAAAATTCACTTGCAGTCTCAGGGAAGGAATCCTTCAGCTCCAGTGACGAGGAAATGGTGACATCTGATGACAGGTCGGCGACATCTTCAGGCGATCTTGCACACCCAGCATCTCCAGGTTACACATGTCCAATCACAAAAGAACCATGGCCTGGGAAGAAACCATGACCCATTGTCTTCACGGCCATGTGTCCTTCTGTCTGTTGCATGAGCCACGTTCAGGTTCTTTTCGGCCACATGCCTCTTAGTTTTGTTTATGTTTGTCTTCCTTTATTTATGTACTGTCCACGTGTAGGCTCTTGCCACACCATCTTTCAACTGTGAGCGTTTTTGTCTATTTTCATTTGGCAGGCTTGTTTTCCCTCTGAGAGGAAGGGTCATTTTGGATCTGTTTTTCCTCCTAGAGGGAGGGCCTAACTATACTTTGATACTCCACACTTGCTCCACCTGAGCAGGACAGACTGTAATTTTTCCTATACTATTATTTTCTCTCTTTTTTAATAGATTAGATCTCAACTTACAAAAAAAAAAATTATAGGTTACAAAATTCAAAAAATAAAAATATGCTTTTGAAGAGAACGCGTTGGGTTGGGGCGTATATATTTTTTGAATTTTTTTGTTGATTTTTCTTTGTGCTGATTCAAGTTATTGACATGGTTTTGTAAGTGTAAGTTAAAAAAATAAAAATTATCATATGAACTGAAACTTGTAAATTATATGTGAAGCCATTGGTATGAAGTCCACCATCAAAGGTGCATCCTAAAAAAGGTTTTAGGTATGGAAAAAAGAGTAGAAAATGGGGCTAAAGCTTGTTTTGAATCCCTCGATTGAGGTTTTATGCATATTCTTTAAATACCTCGATCGAGGTTTTATGCATATTTTTTAAATACCTCGATCGAAGGTTTATGTGTGTTTAAGATAAAATCTCAATCAAGCTTATACTATTAGCTCAATCAAGCTTTTTAATTATAAATAACTATAGTAATTATAAAAAACTAATAGTTTGTTTGTTATAAAAATAACTCATCTAATTTTTTTTTTTACTTATATCAAAATATAGATATAATTTATTAAGAGAAAAAAAAGATAATAAAAAAAATCATTTGGGACAGAAATAAAATTATAAATATAATGCATGACATCTAATGTTTGTTGTTAGTGATTTATGGCCCATGGTTTTGGTATATCATGGTGACTTTGGCCATGGTATTTGATGTTGTGCATT
Organism: Pseudotsuga menziesii; assembly: GCA_001517045.1. Lineage (NCBI taxonomy): Eukaryota > Viridiplantae > Streptophyta > Pinopsida > Pinales > Pinaceae > Pseudotsuga > Pseudotsuga menziesii. The sequence goes on along the minus strand of LPNX010995186.1, from coordinate 146,115 downwards.
ATATTTATGATTTTGTTTCTATGTTGCAAAATTTAGATGTTGATATCCCTACTCAATATATGTTAATAGAGTAAAGTAAAATAACTATCAGCTATCGAATAAAAATATAACTATTAGAAAAGTAATAGTAATAACCAAAATAATATTTTCACCATAACTTTTAATTTTTTATGTTGACAAAATAAAAATAAAAATTACTTAAAAAATAAGTTTTTAACTATAACATATATTTTTATGTTGACAAATCTGTCAATCGAGCTTATAGAGAGATATTATCTTGATCGAAAAATTAGCTAAAACCATTTAAAAAATAAGTTTTACTATAAGTTATATCAAACCCTCCATCGAGCGAATGCTCACTCGAGCGTTTAGCTAACTTTCCATTGAGCTCCAAATCTCAATCGAGCGTTATTTAATTCCTCAATCAAGCTATTTGAAAAATATCGATCGAGGGCTTAAATAACCCTTGACCGAGCTCATGTTTTGGGCAATCCATGCCCACATCTTGCTGGAAAGTGTTACCCATCTTCATGGGAACACCCTCATATTTTTGGGGTTTGGGTTGAAAGCTTTAGCTCATTTGAATCCTTAAATGACCATTTTTGGGGTCAAAATTTTGCAAGTATAAGTGTAAACTTCTCAAACTTGTTTTACACATCCAGACCTTTCCAGGGATGCAGATATTGTCTCATTAGGTTTTGTATGTAAAAGTTGTCTCTCACAAGTTGACCTATTTCATATTGACTACCATGATACCAAGTGGATGCCACATCAACTCACATTACTCGAACATGTGGAGCTAGTCATGTGTGGATTTGAAGTATAAAATCATGTAGCAGTCATACTGGCCACATTGTCCATGGAAATTGCATAGTGAATGCCCATTTTATTTGTATTTGTTTTTAATAGCTAAGAATAAAACAATGAAGCATAGGTCTCACCTTCAAGCTGAGTTTTTCCCATATTGGGCTTTCCCAAGGTATATATTATGTTTTCTGTGCATTACTGTGTGTTTCTATGCATTACTGTGGAACAATGCTCTCCCAAAAAAAAATCTCTTGCTTCATTTGGTTGGCTATCAGGAACAAAATTCTCACTTGGGAGAACCTACAGAAAAGGGGGAAATTCGGTCCTGGCATGTGTGCTCTTTGCTGTCGGATGGGGAGACCGTGGATCACTTATTCTCAAATTGTTCTGTCTGGAAAACTGTCGCTGTCCAAATATGTGAATAGTATCAACTTCTGGCCCTTCCTCCAAAGGAATCTCTCGCATATTTTCTAAGAAATTGGACTGACAAATTTCCTAGGACCTCACCACTCAGTCTGTTACCTTTCCATATGATGTGGATTATCTGGAAAGCTCGGAATTAGGCCATTTTTGAAGGGGAAAAAATGAATATTTTCAGTATTGTCCAGCAGATTACTTACTTAGTTCAAACTTATTCTTCTCTGACTGTCAAAGCTTCAAAAAAAAGCAGAGTGATTGGCAATCCTCCTTGTAAGAACTTTCCCTGTGGATTTATTGATGGTGCCTCAAACTGCAAGGTGGCAGGTGTTGGGTATTTCTTATAATTAAATGAGTCTCATCATTTCGAGTTCATGCTGGGGGTTGGATATGGCACTAATACTATAGCAGAATTCTTTAGTTTATGGGATCTTTTGCTTTCTTCCCAAATGATGGGGATCCCCTTATCCCACATTTATGGTGACTCACAAGTCATCATTAGCTGGGCAAAGGGAGCGACTGCTCTCTCCCCTCCAGATCTCCTTCACTGGTGCAGGGAGACAAAAAAGCTAATTTTTAGCTTTCAGGATCTGTTGTTCACCCACATCTACCGAAAGCACAATCGGATCGCTGACCATCTATCTAAAACTCCTCTCTCATATTCTCCAGGTACTGGCAGTTTTACAGAATTTTTTGAGAACCAATTGGTCTCTCATGATTACTTTAAGCTCTTTTGAGCTTGGATAGGGGAGCTTACCCCCCTCTATTTCTTAGATTTGAAGTCTTGTTGCTCACTGAGCGACCACTTTTGGATTGCTGATCAGAGCCCTTTGGCACTCGGTAGATGAGGCTGATGCGACTGACCAATTATATGATGAGACAGTTTTATGATGGGAACCTTCTTTTTACTGTTCTGCCTTTCCCCCTGGCAACATTCTCGAGGTGCCACATGGTATCACATGTGTTTCTCCACTTAATGTAACCCATTTATGGGATGATTGCACTGATGACCTTTGATTCTTAATAAGAATAACAAGGACAGGCTTTTTTCTTCCTGAAAAAAAAAATATTATGTTTACTGTGTAGATGGTTGTTACTTGATTGCTTCTTTCATTTGAGTGTATTTCCACACTAAGAAAGTAACATTAAATATGCAATCTAAAATAAAATACTCTATAAGAAGAAATTGCAAAATATTACAAGATTTGTTTTGATGAATTGTTCAAGTGGAATATCTATAGTAATTTATGGATAAACATGTTACAAATAAGATTTGAAATTTAATGGGAGAATAACAACTTCACCTCTTAACCACCCAAGTTAAGCTCATTAACACAAATACACTTAATATCAATCATCCATGTTAATTGAATATAATTTGTAATATTTTAACAAATTAAATTCTTATATGTGTTTTCCACACAACAATATACTTACTTTACAAAGTAAGATTAATAATTTGTATATTATTAATGAAAACTTCAAATTACAAAATGGCTTTATAGTTTTAAATTTATAAGTTACAAAATTAAAACCATTGAAAATTTACAAACAAATTATTGGCTTTACATGAAACTAAATAAATAGATTGCAAATTTGTATTGAAATATTTAGAATTTTATGGTTTTTTAACTATGTAAATTTCAATGATTTATAATTATTATTATTTTGTTTACCATGGGAATAGAAACCTCCCAAGAGTGTATTAAACAACCCGCAAGCCAGATATAATAGTAACTTGTGACTCAACATGGGTATAGATGTCCCGAAGCCCGTTGGAGTGAGCCTCTATCCTAGAGGTCGCCTACCCTTTGGGCTTGGTCACAACATGACAATGAGAAACCCTACCCCTCGCCAATTTTTTGAACCTATGACCTCCATGAAGATAACACATGTTCTTAACCATTAGGCCCACTTATAATTATTATAAATTTAATAGGGGTGGCAGGTGAAAAAGAGGTCGTCCTTGATCTCTAAGGAAATTAAGATGCAAGTTTGGCATGGGGTAAGACAAAGCAACAAGCAACTAGATCAAGACACTTGCTCTCTTCCATGGGTTTAAAACTTTAGATTCACAATGAATTAAGAATCTAATTGTCATTGGTAACTCAACAATAGTTATAAGACTCATGAACATTCCCATCATTTCATCTAATGAAAAACTTGGGCCAAGCTCGAATCCAAAAGTAGACCATTTGTTTTAAATATCTAGAGTATTTCCATTTCCTACGAGATCACAATCGCCATACTAATACGAGATCACAATCGCCATATTGATCATTTGTCCAATGCAGCCTCTCGTCTATATGGTGAAACATTTAAAACAAAAAGGGGTTATCCCTCTCCATAATTCCACACTTTAATTTGAATGGATAACCCAAAGTCTTGTAAGCCATCCATGCTTCAAGGCAAGTGGTTGTGCAAAATTAATATGGGAGAACAAATACAAAGGCCATCATATACCATCAAATACTTCGACCTTAATTGGAGGTTGACAAATTCGTTCTGCCTTGCCTTACCCTATGACTCATTAAAGAAACAACCTTCCCTACCCTACCCTATGATTGACTAAACATACATGTTTTATTTATTAAGGGGACATTTAATGGAATTTCTCCAGAGTTAGAGAATCTTTCGTCTTTTCATTTATGTTAGCATTATTCATCCCCTTATAAACGTTAGGGCGATAGGCTATCTCAAAGGCATCATTCTCACAATTTCATGTTTGGTTGGTTGGGATTCTACATGTCATGCCTATGCATATAACCTCTATGTTCATTTGAGTTAATAACAAGCTTCTTTCATCACCATCTTTCATGAATCTTGTCATCATTTCCCCCTACTACATCATTGTTTATTTTCACTACTTATCATCACCAATGCCTTCACCATGTAATATCCACAGTTTTGACCCTCGAAATGTATTAAATTAGATTATGTAAAATGATGTAAATATATTAGTTTGTAGCTCAAGACCAAGGCCCAACTAGTGAATGGATAGGCATGCATAATGTACATATCTTTACATGGGACAATTTAGTTGGCTTGTCATGATGACTCAAAATCTATCTAAATATTATGTTGGAAAATAATAAAGTGGTCCAAGATGGTTGTGTAAAGGGCACCAGAGGGGTTATGATTCCACTAGAGGGTAAGAGGAAAGGGATCCTATGGGAGATTAAAACCTCTTTTGTCAAGAGTCAGTCTTAGAACTCATCCAATTGTTTCTATATGCCTTAAATGGACCAATTACTTCCTTTTGACTTATTAAAACCAATCATTAAATGCATGTGTGAGATTGGTGGGAAATGTTTTCTCATGTATTTATGGAAGCATGGGATGAATATACTTATTTGACAATTGTAAGAGGCATTCCTTTTATGGTCAAAAGTAATGTCAGTTGTATTTTCACCAATCCTATCATCTCCATTGAGTTCTATCAATCATATTCCATGCAGATTTCATACACTACATAGAGTTTTCATGTTGTTTTTCTCCATACCCAATTACCAGAGTGTGAAATTAACCAAAAAATAACATTGTGAATAGGAAAACTACAACATTAGAGTGAAGAGGATGGTTGTAGGCAAGCATAGAGGATATGCAAGATAGGAACCTTTATTGATTTTTTATATGTTGCTCCAGGATGCATGAGAAGTGATGAATTGATTTTACAAGAGGTTCTCCAACAACATACAAAAATTCAGTCTCTTTCTGCACACATTAGTAATCACTATAAGGGTTGGATTTCCTAAGAGGACTTTATATCAGTGAATGGAAATGCTATCCTTGTGTTGTGTGGGGCAGGGGAATAGAGTTCCATGGATGGGATGGCTAGGTGAGATTCCTATAATCGCTATGTGGTGAGGGGATTGGATAAGCATGAGAGAAAATGAGTTTTGGGTTAAGAGAGAGAATCTTGTAGGTGTTTCCTTTGTCGTGGTGGAATCATAGCCCAAGTTGGGGGTGGTATATATAGTTGATACCTACGATTGGGTTGAAAATTGCTCTTACACAACCGATTGCTTAGATATTCTTCGGTTAAGAGATAAGTATTCTTTGTTGTGTATGGATGTGTAATGATTATATTTACTTACTATGATGAATATGCTTATTTATGCATGATGTGTGTGTGGATAGAGTTATAATTTCATTGTGTTTTACATTCATACAATTGCACATGCATTTCTTAGTTTATGTTTCCCATGGGTGGCTTAAATTAGTTATGAATTTGAATAATGGCCCATGGGATGAAATTTATAAACATGAAGTTCATAATTAGCCCCTCCTATAGTCAAAATGATGGATGGGGGCGCTACACACCATCATTGGTACTTCCTACCCTTTTCATCACCCCATTGATAATTTCCACTACCACTATCATAGCTTGGCCTTGGTATATATGTTATGGATTTACATTGATGTACTTGGGATAGGGTACTCCCATCATTGTTACTTCTCACTTCCTACAACCATCGCCCCACCCCTCACTATCATTAGTGCTTCACACCACATTAATCAACACCCCCTTCCATCGTTGCAACTTCTCATCGTTGCTTCCCACTACCTGTAATAATTACCCCTCCCCTCACTATCATTGTTGCTTCCCAGTGTCTCCAATCAGCACTCCCAACCATCATTGCAACTTCTCATTTATTTCCATAATTGACCCCCTCTACCATCACCAATGCTTGCCACCACCATTTCCATACACTAGAATCCATAGTATATACCTTTCCACCAAACATGCCCACCTATGGTGATGGATGCCATCATTGTTTCTTCTAAATTCCATGCCATCAACACCACCTCTGCCATTGTTGCTACTTACCAGTGTCATGCCATCACCACCGCCACTTTCATTTCCATTTCCATACCTTTGCATCCATCTCCATACCATGGCATCTCTAATATATGCTTCCCACCACTGCCATCATAATTGGCATTTTTGTAATGTATCACAATGATACTAGGGTATGATGATGCCAAGGTATAATACATATCCCAAGGATTACAGAGTATGAAGTGCCTCGAGGACCCTAGGGTATGGCACTAGCAGTGGGAATAATATACCAAGGATCTCAGGGTATGTCAATGGTAGTGGGAAGTAGAAATGAAGGTGGAGGCTATGGTGATGGTGCGACAATGGGAATAAACAACAATGGTGGTGGTAGTTAGAAGAAACAACAATGGAGGAGGGGTTGGTGATGGAAAGGGGTGGCGATGATGGTGGTGATGGGAGAGGGGCACTATAAACTCTGATCATCGTGGATATTATGTGCATTTGCATCACATGTAGAAGACCAATTGCTCAAACATTCATGGTACTCGAGGCACTGATAACATTTCCTTAAAGACATTGTTACTTTATGCATATTGGTTGTTTGGTTTCAAGTTGTCTATACATTTTAGTTATAGATCTCTAAGGGATGGATAATGCTCATTTTTATATATTTTCCACCATTTCTTTACGGTGCAGGGTACATGACATTTAAAAACATATTTTTTCTTATAAAATTTTGTTTAGAAAAACTGATAAAAAAAAACTAGTATGTAGGATTAGTTTCACTATGGTCTTAATTTCTCTTCTAATACAATTTTGCTTAATAATTTTGGATGATTATGAATTTAACTAAAACCTATAAACATGAAAAAACTATACTTTATAATAAAAAGTATATGTTCATCTGGTCACAATTACAAATTCCAATATAGTCCAAATATGACCCCCAAGTACTCTATGCAGAAAAAACATCTGACCAAAAATAAAATAACATAGTCCATATCTAGTCCATGGAATAAAAACAAAATATAGTTTGGTGCAAGTACATAAAATGAAAATATAATAAGCATGTCCATAAAGGATCTAATATGAAATTCTATCCACAAGAGTATCTCCATATTCAATAAGTTATTGATTATCCAATCTGTATCTTCATGTAAAACCTATGAGGAGAAAAATCATCCAAAAAAGTTGTCAAAAAATATGTGAGGGACTATTCACTCTAAATTCCCGTTGATATACAATCTAATATACTAGAAGAGTCGTCACCGATTGTTGAGAAGGGAAGATCGTAGGCACAATGATTCTAGGAAATATCTTCCATCAGTTGTTTAATATATCTAAATATGCCCTTGTTCATGTAAGGATGAGTTCCGGAAGAGTTGGTAATTAATAAAACCCTCTTGATCATGCAATGCCTCCTTCGATAGGCCATCTGCCCCTTTTTTATAATCCCTATATATGTGTTCAAAACCGACCTGAGAAAAAGAATGTACTAGGTCTTTAATTTTTTTCATCCAGCTACTAAGTTGCACAACTTGGAGTATGCAATTATCATTTATCCAATCTATTACTATTTTTGAGTCTCCCGGGATTCTCATCTCCGAGATACCAAATCGCTTTGCACAAAATAATAACATCCAAAGAGATATTAGCTCCGATCTAGTATTCACGCTGACACCACAATTCATCTCGATTTTATAATGTGTCTGATCATTAAGGAAAATTATGGCCCCAAATCTCTCAAGTATGGCCTTCATTTGTGATGGGTCGTCAAAAAATCCTTTACAACTATTTGAAACAATAAAAATAAAAATACTATGTATATTCTTCCATTTACTATCTATAATCACTATATTCACACCAATAAAACCAAAAATCCTGCTACAAATTTTATTAAAACACATTTTAATACCATAAAAAATAATCGATTACAAGATTTCCATACCTCCCAACATACAACAACATTCATCTCTTTCTTCTCTATTAAATCTAATAATTTTATAAAAGATTAACTACCAAAATTTGATCAATGTCCTCGTATGCATTTTGAATACACTTTATTCAAGAAAGCCCTTTATCCAACTCACTTCCTTAATATAGACACTACACGAAATTGTGCTTATTCCACCTTTGCGTTCTCTTTGTATGGATCACAAATGCTTAGTGGATGGATCACAAATGCACATGTGGAATTTAATTGTCATTGTGTTTTCATTGATTTTCATTGTTGTTGGCATTGATTTACGGCGGCAAATACTCTACATGCGGTAGAGCATTAAATGCGATGGCGGTCGCACTGTCCGCCATCGGATCCTTTCCAAAGTAAGATCCAACGACGGACAGTGCGACCGCTGTCGCATTTAATGCTCTACAACATGTAGAGTATTTTTCGCCTTAATTTACAAAGAAGGGATTTTTATGAAATTTATTTTATTTTTGAAAAACGTTATCTAAATACTTTATAAAAAATAACAGTTTTAATAAGTCAATCTTAAAATATACTATTGATGTTTTAAACATTTTGATTAAATATATTATATAAAAGTTAGAAACTTTTTTTTTAAATATAGTATAAAATATTATTTTAAAAATAATATTTTTATAACTAATTAATTTGATTAAAAAATTTCAAATCATTATTTGAAAAATATTTTGTTGACTATTTCTTTTTCTAAAATGATCATGCTTTTCTTTATTGTACGTAGAGTAATGAGGTGCTCTATAACCTAATATGAGGGAGATATTGTTGCATATCGTAATGATGTCGCATAACCTAATGTTATGCTACTTAACAAAAATTATTAAAAATTTTCATGTTAGCTTATAAAATAAAAAAATTAGAACCAAATGAGAAATAATTAAAAAAATTCATGTTGGCTTATAAAAAAAATTAGATCCATTTTAGCACCAAAGGGATCAAATATTTTGAGGTGTAAATTTTTCTCAACATGTCAAAAAAATAAGATAAAAAAATTACACCTCAAGAATTTGGATCCCTCTCGATGCTTGATAGATCCGGATTTAAGATGATGTTGGTTGCACATGCATTTCTATTCGAAGTGCTAACAATGCTATGGGGGAGATGTTGTCATGTTTGTCATGTTATGTAACGTTCTTATGTCCGTTCATAACTTATAAAAAATAAAAGTAATTAAAAAATTCATGTCGACTTAAAAATAAAAATAAAAATAAAACCAACATTGATCCATCTTAAAACGAGATCTATTAAGCACAAAGGGGGATCCAATTTCTTGAGTTGTAAACATTTTCTTAATGTGTAAAAAATTAAGATAAAAAAAATTACACCTCAAGAAATTGGATCCCTCTTGATGCTTAATAGATTTGGGTTTAAGATGGATCTATGTTGGTTTCATCCATTCAAACACTTACAATCTCATTTTAAAAATTAATATTAAAAAAAAAAGATAATCCCAAACTTCACTAATTATTGAATAAGAATATATTACACTCGAGTTTCGGATGGACAATTTAAAAAATCCTTGAAATTTATATATATCACATAATTGTAATTAAATAAAGATTACTATTTTCACAATATTATATATTTTTATTATTATTATAATTATTAAAAATATAGGGATAAATATGAAATTAATGTGAAAATTAAATGTTTTGAATACCATATTTCAATGGATAGACATTGATTTGAAATAGATTACTATATTATTTATCATTTAGTTTGGTAGTTTATGAGTGGGAAAAATAGATATATTGATTTACAAGATCTATTCTATGGGAAGGTCATACTTTGGGGATTTGATGTTTATAATTTTTAAGAGCTGGTTTGATTTTTTAAATGATAATTTTAAGGGTAAAAAAATTGCAAGCATAATTGTAAATCTCTTAAAGTTGTTTTACATATCTAGACCTTTCCAATAGTGCAAAAACTATCTCAATCAAAGTTTGTATGCAAATGTTATGCCTCCCACAAGTTGACCTAGTTCCTATTGACTACCATGGTACTAAGTGGATGCCACATTAGCTCACATTACTCACATATGTGAAGTTGATTATGTGAATATTTTAAAGAAGATTCTAGACGGTCCAAAACCCGAACCCTAAACCTAGATGGTTATCAAGCTATGTTAAATACTAGCTTGTTAGGAAAATAAGGTGTTTCATTCTTATTGTATTGTATATTGTTCCATCATTGAGAAAAGCAATTGACACTGGGATATTGAGGTAGAATAAAGAAAGTAGAAGTTCATGTAGCAATCATATTGGCCACAATGTCAATGGCAATTGCAAGTGAGTGCCCATTTTATTTGTATTTGTTTTTATAGCTAGGAAGAAAAGAATAGAGCATAGGACTCCACTTTAAGTTGTTTTTCCCATACTGGGTTTTCCCATTATATATCTTGTGTGAGTAACATTAAATATGCAATCTAAGGTAAAAGACTTTATAATAGAGAACACTTTATAATAGAAATTGTAAAATATTAAAAGATACGTTGTGTAGATCAAACATGACCTAAATAGGATTTGAAATTTATGTTCGAATAATCAACCCATAGTTACCTTAGACATTAATTTAATCATTTTTGTCCTATTACCTAGTTTCCTAGATTCCACTCTATGCTAGTTGCCTTCTACATGTCCTAGAAGTCAACACATGCTAAAACTGAGTCATGGAGCGCTTGGGAAACATCCTGGAAACCCATTTTAGCATGTCTTCTTTATTCCAAATTTTCCAAAGCGCATATCTGCTTTTTCTGTAAAGCTGACTTGTTTTATTTCTGATTTAAGGCAAAGGGAAAGCTAGACTAGTGGTAACTGCCTTGTTTTTTGCCCACATCATCCTCCCTCATTTTCTCAAAATAAAATCATGTATGAGTTGTATTTCCATCCATCTTTAGCTTGCCCACTTGACTTATCCAATTCGTGAGCATCTACCTAGATTTGGAAACTGCTTTATGCACCTATGGGGATTTGACTAGTTTTGGTAAGCCTGCTTTTTTACTATTTCGAATGGCATCTTTATGCATTCGAATCTCTTATGTAATTATATATTACATCAGCCTATTACTTCATAAGGTTGCCTATTGTACACTTATTGAATACAGATTAGTGTTATGCTCCAATTTCAGTCTCCTTTGGTGTTAATTTTGCATGTTTGATTAGCAATTTTGTGAGTGTAATTGTTCTATCTCTTGGGTTCAATTTCCACAATTTAATGAAAATGATAACAACTTCACCTCTTAATTACCCGAGTTAAGCTCAAATTAACAAAAAAAAATTAATATCAATCATCTAAATCTTATTGGATATAATTTGTAATATTTTAACAATTTAAACCCTCAAACTAGCTTGAAAAGAATCAATATTTTTAACTATGATAGAATTTTTTTTTTTTTTTACCACTAGGGGTGTACCTTCGTCCCATTCATTATATCCCTTAAATTAATGTATCTCCACCTCCTATCCTTTTCACCCTATTCAACTATATAACGGTTACCATGTCTCTGCCCCCAAGGAGAAATCGACCTCCCTACCACACACTAATCGAAGGCCTAGTCACTCTCATTAGTGACAACTTGAATAGATGTGGGGGATTACCAAAGTTAAGGTCTAATTAACAAAAATAAGATTAATATTAATCATCCAAATCTCATTGGATATAAATTATAATTTTTTGACAAACTAAACTCTCATATTTTTTTTCGATACATTAATAAACTTATAAAGTACTTTATAGGTGGATCCTCACAACTGATCAAAATTGATTTTCTCAAATGTAAATGAAAATGGATTCATGTCGAAGAGCTCATCGAGACATTTCCAACGCAATTTGTACAGGCTCAAATAGACATTGTATGATAAATTTATGATGTTCTAAAAATTTTCCCAAACATGCAAAAGGAAAAAGGACAAATGCCACATGGCATCACCAAAGTCTACTACGTGGAATGTGATGTCGACGTGGATAGTACCTATTGTTGATGTGTTAAGTGATGTGGACCGTATGTGTATGATGTGTCAGCTGATTGTGTAGATTCTATGACGTGGACTGTGATGATGATGTGATGGTACAGACTGTTGATGTGTCAAGTGATGTGGACAGTATGGTATGATGTATCTGCTAATTGTGTAGCTGATGTGGTAGGTGACTGGGCATATAGTTGGTTTCCAGGATATGATGAGGCAGACACATGGTCCAATCATGGAATGCCACGTGTCATTAAAAAAAAGGGCTGGATTGGGCCTAGTCGACCCCATAACTTCCTACGCAAATCAAACACCTCAATCTGTGTTCCCAACCATTAGATCATCTGTGTTCCTCAATCAATGTATCGACTGAACTTCTATTCAAGGTTGATGGATTTGTATGATGTGTCAACTGATTGTGTAGCTACTACAACATGGAATGTGATGATGACGTGGATGGTACAGACTGTTGATGTGTCAAGTGATGTGGACAGTATGGTATGATGGATTTGTATGATGTGTCAACTGATAGTGTAGCTACTACAACATTGAATGTGATGATGACGTGGATGGTATAGACTGTTGATGTGTCAAGTGATGTGGACAGTATGGTATGATGGATTTGTATTCAAGGTTGATGGATTTGTGTTTGTTTATGTTTTCCAGATGCATAAGGGTAATTTCTATTGAAAATGAATGCTGCAACTATGTATTTGGAAATATAGATAAGTTCTTAGACTTTTTGAGAGTGGGGAGAGAGATTAATTGTTTCCCAAGTTTTTTGCAGCCTTCATAAAAAGGCCAATAGAATTTTTGTTGCAAGTTGGAGGCCATTGTTGATGTGAACAAATAATTTGACGAGTGTTGACATCATTTTAATGAATTGGTTGCGCACTTGAAGTGGACCCAAAGATGTAGACCAAATTTAGTGAACTCCGCTATCAACCTGTGCTTATTTGTCTTTGATTTTGCTACTATTTCCTTCCATTTTAGTTTTGTAAGCATATCATTAAGCTTTAATAATTAATTTAATGAACTTTAACTTTACACATTCACATGCAATTTTAGTTAATTTCATATCACAAAGTCATATTAATAATTTGTAGAAAAAATTATTAATGAAAAATTCAAATTACAAACTAGTTTTATATTTTTAAATTTATAAGTTACAAAATTGAAAAACATTAAAAATTCAAAACAAATCATTGAATTTGTATGAAATTAAATAAAAATATATTGAATTTATATGAAAATAAATAAATAAATTGTCAATTTGTATTGTGTAATATTTAAAATTTTATGGGTTGTTAACTATGCAAATTTTAACGAGTTACAATAATCATAGTTTGAAAGGGTTGCAAGTGTGAAGGGATATACTTCAAGATTGAGAAGTGAGGTTCAAATGGGGGCAAAGCAAATTAATAAATAACTATATTTATGCACTTGTTCTTCAAGGAGAATTTTAAGGATTCATAATTTTCTTATAGTGTAGAAAGCTTGGTGAATCTCACTGCTTCTAAAATTTGCAACCTTAAAATGATTGACGATATTTTTGTAACAATATTTAAATTTCTAATGATCCTATAAAGTTTCTAGAAAATTTTGGTAATGTTTAGAGTAAAGTATTTTTATCATGTGGAATTTGGATGAATTATTTTAGAAAAAAAAATGGAAAATGACATCTTTTTTTAGATAAAAGATCAAAAATTATCCCATGGGATAAATTATGCCACTTAAGTTTTCCTTGTTGCTCTCTTCCAAGGGTTTAAAATTATGAGTTCACAATGAATCCAAAACCTAATTTTTATTAGTGACTCAACAATAGTTATAAGACTCATGAGCATTCTCATCATTTCATCTGATGTCAACTTTATAGGATTGAATTTGAAAGAAGGCCATTCATTTTAAATCTCCATGGTATTTCCATGTCCTACAAGATCACAATTTCCATGCTGATCATTTGGCCAATTCAACCTCTCATTTGGATGATGGAACATTTAAAGCAAAAAAGTGGGTTACCCTTCTCCTCAATTCGCTAATTTATTTTGAACCCAAAGTTTTGCATGTTATCCATGCTACAAAGTAAGTGGTAGGGAAAAATTAATATGGGAGAACAAATACAAAGGCCATGCTACCTCCTATACCATCAAACACTTTGAACTTAATGTAAGGTTGATGATTTCAAATGGCTATGGTTATTACTCCTAGTGTAGGTGGGATAACAGTAAGGTTTCATGGAGGGGTGAGTGTCTTTGGTTTTTCTAAGACTCATGATCTAGCTACTTTGGTTTTGGATGCATGTGTTGTCTCTTGCACTCCCATTCAACCAAGCACCTCCATTCACTCTTGTGAAAATAAAGAATTGACCCTTGTTGGCTTCGTTAGTTGAGGAGATAAGTTACAGTGATTTTGTGTGTAATTGTGTAGCTTTCTCTAAGTGTAACTGTGATACTTGTGAATTGTTTTATATTGGTTTAGTGTGTATTTTTTATTGGGTCTTTGTGCAAATTGAAGGTATTGAATTGGGATTACGTTTCTAATTGTGATTCCTTTGTTCCCTTTGATATTGGTTTGGTGTGTAGTTTCGATAGGGTCTTAGTCTTGATTGAAGGTGTTGAAGAAGGAAATTGGGAATCATTTTTTTTTTGTTTTTCTAGATATTGGATAGCATGGGAATCCATTCCCATCCTAAGCATTGTCAATTCCATGAAATCATCAACATCCATAGTGTTTTACGAAGGAAAGAGGAACTTATAGTAGACATCATAACTTCCCTTTTATGATTTATAGGTAAATTCTATGCTTAAGATAAAACTCACAATAATGGGTATGCAGTTTTAATGGAGACATTGTTTATGGGATTTTGTTGCATTGGTGAGAAAAAAACCCATCTAAACTAGGTTGATTTAGAAAAAAAACAATGATTAGTTGTGGGACTAGCACAAGAGTATTCTAACAAACAATAAACAAATAGGATGCATACAAGCAATCATTGTACAAAATTAATTACCATAATTTCATTCAAACACAATAAAGTGGAGGGAAACAAAATAGTCATATATTAGTCCAATGGAAAAGCATAAACATGTTGAATATTGGTTGAGATTTGAGATTTAATTCTTTAAGTGCAGAAATATTCAATACTTGAAATAAATGAACAATTCATACACATAAATATTCAACCATAACAAGGGATGTACCCTGGGGAAAACACTCAACATAATGAGGATGGAAAACCCCAACAAATATTCTCAGTATAATTATGATAGATAACAGAGAATGTATTTTACAATAGCATATTTCTATTGTCACCCCAAGTGAAAGATAAGAGAGAATAAACACCCCATGTGTAGATACTGAGCAATATAGAAGAGAGATCAACCATATGAACTTTGCAATGTGTCCCACACATTATTAAATTGCTAAAATTAGTCTCATGCAAGAAGTAGCAAATCACTGCATGGGAAATTAGGCTCCCATGCAAACTATATGTTAGAATAATTAAAATCGATTCCCATACTTGGGATATAAAATTTAATCATTTTGGTTAAATTCCTAGGTCCTACACTAGCTAGTTGGCATCCACTTGCATTTTTGTAGTCAAACTTGCCTAAATTGACTACAAGAGCGCTTTGAAAATATTCTCGATAATATTCTGACAACCCATCAGAATCCCCAGTTTATCAAGTGCACATTCCTGCCTTATCTAGTGTTTCCTGCTTTTTCAGCAGCTTTTAAGGCAAAAGGTGAAATCTAATCTAAGGAAACTACCTAGTTTTTGTTACAACTCACCCTCCTTCTTTTTCTCTCCTAAAAGCATTAATTTTTCCACTTTCCTTCACTTATTAACTATAACAACTCATTCATCCAATTCGTGAGCATCTTGACACATTTGGAAAGTGTTTTATGCACTTATGGGAGATTTTGACTAGTTTAGTAAGACTACTTTTGTGCTGATTCGAATGGCTTCTTTATGCATTCAAATCTCTGATGTAATTAAATATTTGGATAGATTATTTTTACATAAGGTTGGATGGTGTAAACTTATTCAATCAAAGTTATGTTATGCACTATATTCAGTCTCCATTTTGAGTGTATCTTGCATGTTTGACTAGCAAGTTTTGTGAGTGCAATTGATCTGAAGCTTGGGCTTAATTTCCACATGGTATCAGAGCCTTAGTAGATCGACTGTTCTCCTCCTCTATTTATTTTTTTGCAAGATAAAAATCATTCATTGGGAGCGCAATCTGTCTGTACAAGGGCGCAATTGTTGAAGAATGTATCAATCTCACAATATCATCTTGAATCCATTCAACTTCTTCGAATGGAAGGCACATATGGAGATTCTGATGAGAAGTAAAGGAATCTACAGAGTGACCATGGAAACTGAGGATGATCCTAATGCAACAATAGATAAGATTAAATGGAATAATAGGAGAGATGAGGCATATGGTATTTTGTGTCTCAACATTTCCAGAGACCTTCTTTTCCATCTTGATGGATTGGCATCACCAAATAAAGTACAGGAGAAGCTTCCTACTTTATTTTGTAACATATATTAAATGAGGGGACATCAAATAGAGAACGAGATGATTTCACTGAGTCCAAGGAGATTCAATTCCTTGCAAGTATACTTCTCCAAGTTCAAGTCACTCATTTTGCAGCTAAAACAGTGTGGTATTGATAAGAAATATGAACAACTAGTCTTGGCCATCCTTTCAAAGCTTGGTCATGACTACTTAGTATTTGTTTCGACCTTCCATGCCACAAATATGACAACTTGAATATGGAAGATGCCGTCACTGGAATATTTCATGGAATCCTTGATCAAGGAGCAAGACAAATTGGTCATGATGGGAACCATCAAGCCTTCCAAAGATCAAGCTTTGTTTGCTGGAGATTCAAAGGTGGATTTTAAAGGGAAGAAGAAGGCTAAGAAGCCTCCTGAAAAAAAGAAGACAAGTCCAAGTCTCCTAAGGATTCCTCAAACTCCAAGAAGAAGAACTCCCAGAGGAAGAAAGGTATAGGTGAAATGAGGAAGTGAGCATACTGTGGGATTTCATCTTGAGAGCTCTTGCATGAAGAAAAAAATCGATATGTTGACTCAACTCATGGAGAAGCATGCCATCTCCCTTCCTGAAGGAACAAAGAAGAAGGAAGGTGGATCTAGTTTTGAAGAAAAGGAGAGAGTTCATTCCTTGGTTACGAGAACTGTAATATTTCCTTCCTTTATCATTGATTCTGGAGCTTCAAGGCACATCGTTTGGACAAGGGAGGCCTTTTCCTCTCTTGATGATTCGAAAGGTCCAAATATTTTGTTGGGAGACAACTCTAAAACTGAAATTAAGGGTAATGATAACATAGATTTTTACCATGGTTCCTTCAATAATGTATTGTATGTCCAATGTATTTCCGTGAATATCTTGTCAATCTATCACATGACCCACACTGGGTCTCTTAAGAAGGTCGTTTTTACTCCCAATGATGTTAAAATATCTGAGATTGCGAATGGTAGAGTCATTGATAAAGGTTCTGTGGATCACAGTTTGAAATGGTACAAGTTCTCACACTTCATGCCTTTCTAAAACCCCTATTCTCTCCTCACTCATGATAATGAAGCCAACAAGCTTTGACATGAGAGGTTTGGGCATCTAAATTACAAATATCTTTCATATTTTTGTGACAAAGACATGGTCATAGGGTTTGTTATAGCTGATTTTACCACACTTGGTAGATCACACTTTTATGGCCTTCCATGTCCCTTTGTAGACTCCTTGGATCCCCCTTGCTCAAATTATACTTTGATGTCCCAAGAAAGTCCCTAAAAAACACTTGTTTATGTGTATACGCGACTTTTAAACCAATACCCACGTGTACATGCAACTTTTGAGCCAATACCTACGTACATCAGGAAATGTGCATAAAGACAAAAAGATTTGGAATTTTCCTCATTAAGTCCCGAATAACTTGAATCTTGGCCTTCCATATGCCTCGAAATGCTTTGAGTCGACCCTCCATTTCCTATTAACGGGCTATATATTGAGCCTCTTGGATGCATTGAAGGAGGAGAATTTGGAGAGAAGTGAAACTATAGTTCATTATTGCCTCGCTTGTTTATTCTTGAGTCTGCATTCCTTTGTCCCTTTGGAGCACACAATACTGCTCTTCCCAAGATTTCCTTTGCCTTGTGATATTGCAATTGATATGGAGGATTGAAGTGGTGGAGGACTCGGTTTCTCTGTTTTGACGAGGTGCCGACAGAGTTTTTCACTATTCTATATCTGTTTATTATTAATAGAAATATCCATTTCATGTCAAATACATGTGCATAACTATGAATATTTTTTCCACGGGTGTAGTTATATTTTCTTATACTTGATGGTTTATATATGCTAGAGTAGGCCTAGCACTTTGATATATAGCATGTTTTTCTTGTTTGATGTTGTTGAGAGTGAATTGTGAATACAAGCATGTTGGAAAATCTCAACGGGGATCTACATCAACCATTCAGAATAAGGTATGCTTCATATCCCTTAGTGTTAGATGCATTTATTTCTCTTGCATATTGGAATGGATTGATTTTTGGTGTCATTCAGTCTGTTGTGGTCTACCCCAATCCATAGGAAGTTTCTCTTCGTAATAGAGTTGGAAACTCCGATGGCGATGTTCCTTGTTTTTGTTTGGGGTTTGGAAGCACAATGTGCTTGACTTGCTCTCTGTTTCTCCCCATTTCTGTGTCGCATTTAGTAGTATGTTCATCCATTGACACTCCCCTAGAGTGGTTTGAGCCTTGACTTTCTTTTTACCACTTTCTTCTTTGTATATGCAGGTTTTTTCCCAAAATTTACGTACATACACAGGTTTTTGCCCAAAATTCGCGTATACATGCAGCTTTTGGCCTAAATTTCATGCACATGCGCCAGTTTTGGCCTAAAAGTCGCGTACATACACCAGTTTTGTCCTAAAATTCACGTACATATGCTACTGTTTTTTGAACAGTCATGTACAAACTCCCTTTTGGTTGAGTTTGATGTGGGAAGTTGCTGGGTGGGTTGTGAGTGTGGTTGGGTCTGCTTGGGTATTGATGTTGTCTATTGAATGCTTCTTTTGCAACCAAAGAATCCCTTTTCATTGATTTTTTTTTTAAAGTAGTTCTAGTCATTTATCTCCATTTTTGTTTTTCCATTAGTGCATAAGTCTTTTAGTCTCGGTGTCTTGCTTGCCTTGTATTTTCTACTTGTTGTAGAGACTGAGAGCTTTAGTGAATTTTATTGCATTTTCAAAATAATTATATAGTTGCATTCTTCTTTTCATAGCACATATGGATTTAAGGAGGTACTTGCATTGGATTTATTGGATGAGAGTTGTGTTTAGGCTTTCATATAGGAAGGATTGCATTGGCATTTTGAAAGGAATGAATATTTTTTGCATTTCATGTAGTGGCATGCCCCTTTCTTCATATTTAAAGAAAAACTTGCACTTGGCATTGTTTGTTAGGTGTGAATTTTTACTTCATTGCTAATTCATAACATCACTAGTTGCATGACCATTTCCTTTGAGTAATCACAACCCCTAAAATCAACACTTAATTTAAAATGAATTACACATTTTTCTTTGATATGGTACATTAACAAGCTTAGGTTTTAGATTCTTGGAATAGATCATTGTGAGTAAATTTCTCCAAGAATACTAAACAAAACAAGTAGGTGTCTGTCCAGGTGAGAGAGTGAAATCCTTGGTATAATTAGTGTTCTTAGGAGTCTCCTCTTACACAGGAGTTAAGCATGAGGAAACGTACACGTTTGTGGTGGGGATAGCCCCTTGCCACTCTCTGTGCAGTGCCAGAGATATTTCCAGGATGTTATTTGTATATGGGGGATTTTGAGGTACCGGTTGGTGCTTTTGAGCTTCAGTATTTTCTACCCTTCCCATATGGTAGATCCCACCTGCGATTGTCTACCTAAGCATTGGTTATATTAGGGTGACCTTAGTTTCCTTACCTAGGTATCGTAGGGGGTACTTGCAGAGGTTATTCTATGAGTGTCATGGCTAGGTAGGGGTCGAACAACACAGTCGCTTTACGCGTTGAAGTTGAGGGCCACTATAATTTGTTATACACCTCCACTTGTAGTGTATGGGAGTTTCAGGCCTCTTCTAGGAGAGACATACCTACTACATTTGGGAGCTCATTTATCCTCCCTATGGATTTTCTACATCAGGTTGTAGATTTTCTTAGGAGTATGCTCTTTGTGCACTGGTTGGATTTAGGGATAGCGGTTACTTGAGTATATTTATGTTCTCTTGAGTTCAGGTCCTTTCATGTTCGACATGCCTGATATCACTACAAGTATCCCGTCACCCGCTCCAGATCCTAGTTCAGACCCTGGTGTTGGAATGGGGGGCACCACAACCCCTTACCTTCCTCATAGATTTAGGAGTGGTCATATTCCATCCTCTACTCCATTTGCAGAGGATTTTCACTCCCTTCGTTCGGTCTTAACACTAGTGTTCACCCTCATGGGGGTGGAAGTGGATATGTGAACGTTGGGTCTACACCTTACATTCCTTCTTACGTCCCATCATCCACCACACTATTTCTTTTGAATGGATTTGTCATGATTAGTCCTTCCTATACCCTATAGTTTGGACTCTTTACTAACTGTTTACATTTGATTTGGACTAATATTGTTGTCTTGTAGGGTCCATTTTGTGTACACTCTCATTGAGGATTTAACCCATTCGTGCCCATGACAGTTATAATTTTGAACTGGCATATAGGTTAGGACTACATTTCTGCTTGCATTATGCATCTTTTTATGGCCATTTCGCCTTGACTATAGGTACAAACCCACTTTGTTATGTCACAAAACCTTCATACTGCTATTAGAAGTGGAATTATGTAAGTGGGAGAGCTTTCCTATTCATGGGTTCCCTAGTTAGATCTTGCTTTGTTGTTTGGTACCCATGCCGAGATTCCTTCTCTAGGTTTGGGAGTCCCTTATAGTCCTTCCATATCCTTGAGCAAGAGCTTCATATCCATCTTGAACTTTATGCTAGACATCTCCCACAGGGACTCCCTAGTATATCAAGTTGTAATTTCATTTCATACATTTTTCTTGCCTAATTGAGCTTTATGTAGGATCCCCGCTTCAGAGTTATAAGCCATGTACCCTGATAGTGTCTCAATTGTCATGTCCCCACCTCTATACCAGAGAGAGGACGCGACTATAATGCTATCAAGACTGGGAAATTTAAGCCCCATGAACGTAAGATAAAATGTGATGAAATAAAAACATACACAAATGCATAAATTATTATCATACAGCAGAAGCAAAACAAATTCCATTCAAGCATTTAACATGTTCATATTAATTCATAAACCCATACAATGCAGATAGTTAAACACAAGAGTACTTATATTGGAATAATCTTGTCTGGTAACCAGTTATGTCGCTGCAACATTCCACCCAACCATAGTCTAGTGTGCTCATTAATAACTCAGTAGCACTACCACCCTCGAGTTGGGCATGATTCCCACAAGGAATAAGGGAACACTAGCAGACTCACACATAACCAAGGATACAACAAAAAATCAACCAAGGCAACACAGCTAGGTTTATCAGGATACAAGGGAGATGGAGAGGCTGATTGCTAAGCTAGTGAGCTCAACCAAAAATATATGGACACCTACACCATATTTAGTATGGATTCTAGAACATCTACACACCCAACATAAGGAAGAATCCCCTTCTCTGCTACACAGTCCCTCAGGCTATGCCTTCCCTTCTAGTGCTATTCAGGGTGTGCAAAGAAGAAAACCAGCCCCCTAGATCTGTCTATGAGGTTCCTTCTCACACTAGATTAATCAAGCTAGTTCATAACCCATTCCACTCCAAACCTGTTCAGACCAAAACAAAACATGCAGACATGACAAGATAAAAAATTACGGTTTGAGGAAAAACGACTTGGGATGGTAAAATGAATTTGCAGATGGCGGAAAATGACCCTGGGAGATAAATTTGATTTCTAGAAATGTTCTATGGCTTCACATGAGAAAAAATGACTCCCTCAGTCCCTAAATTCATGGATTTATCCCCCATTAGCTGTGCAACATAGAAAACAAAAATTCCCAACTGTGGGAATGTAGAAAGAATACAAAAACGCCCAGCAAAGATCCCAGCCACTGAATTCCAACAAAACTACTTCCCAGCCATGGGAAAAATGAAGAACACTGCAAAAACGTCCATGGAGAATTCCCAAGAGCTCCAGAAACATGAGAAGAAGAGAGGACGCCCATGCATGAGGGAATGGGCATCATTTTTGGGTGTTAACTTTCCCCAAAAGTCAAAATTTTGTTTCCCAAAAACTGATGACTTCTCCAATTCGAATTTGGACTGCCATACTCTTCCCATCCCCATGGAATAACTACCTTAACCAATTTCTGGAAAAAATAAATGATTGGTTGAATAAGACAAGAAAGGTGGTTGGCAACTTGATGGGTTTTCCCAATGACATTTGGTTTTTCCCCATTGGCTCAAGGGTTAAAAATCACCCTCCCCTTATCCTTAGGAAATCATGCCCCCATCTCATTATTTGTTTCCTTGACATAGCTGGTTATGGGTATTTTAATTAAACTGCATATGTACATGATGACCAAAATTATAATGTGCCCATCTAGCATGAAATACCATTGACAACGATTTTTAATCGCTGAAACATAAAACGATAAATCAATGGTGGGGATTTTGCCTTTAGCTCCACACCATGATTAATTACAATATAAACATCATATAAATTTAATGCAAACGAGGTCAAAACCGGGGTGTTACATTCCCCTCTCCCTTCTACAGCATTGTCCTCAGTGCTTTACAAAATTGAACAAAATACTACATTGGTACCTCCCTCAGTGCTCCACAGAATTGAACAAAAATGGATGTGCCAATCACATGGCATCCTCCAGCTCCCACGTAGACTCTTTAGGACCGTAGTGCTCCCATTGCACCTTTACCTTCCCTATGGCTCGGTTCTGGAGCATTGTGACCTTCCTGTCAAGGATGCGCATTGGCTTGATTTGGAACTCTTCCTTAGGTTCCACCTGAATCACATCCCAATTTATCACATGGTTAGGATCATGTACATATTTCTTAAGCAAATAAATATGAAAAACATTGTGAGCTCTAGTGCTAGAAGGCAATGCAAGTCTATATGCAACTGACCCTATTCTTTCAAGCACTTCAAACGACCCACAATATCTAGGTGACAGCTTGGCACAACTTCCAAGATTCAAGGAACTCTTGTTTCCCCTCACTCTGAGGTAAACATGATCCCCAACATTGAATTCTCTATTCACCCTATGCTTATATACATAGCTTTTCTATCTGTCCCGAGATTCTTTCAGATTCTTCCCGATCTTTACAACCTCCTACTCCATCTCCTTGAGAAATTATGGACCAAGCACAACCCTATTCTCTGGATTATCCCAAGTCATTGGTGTCCTACAACTCCAGCCATACAAAACTTCATATGGGCTCATCCCCAAGGATGCTTGTTGTCCATTGTTATAAGCAAACTCTACCAAGTGTAAATAATATTCCCACTTGGTTGGTTTTTCCATCACATACATGCGAAGCATGTATTGAAGCACTTGATTCACTCTCTCTATCTTCCCATCAGTATGAGGATGGTAGGTAGTGCCAAAGTTCAACTTTGTACCCAAATTTGCAAACAACCCCTTCCAAAACTTGGAAGTGAACTTGACATCTCTGTAAGAGACTGTTGCCTTAGGCAATCCATGCAATTTGAAAATCTCCTTCATGAATATTTTTACAATGTCAGCAGTCTTATATGTTTACTTAACCGGTATGAAATGTGCTACCTTTGTCAACTTGTCCACCACAACCATGATCGAATCATGTTGTCTCCAAGTCATTGGCAATCCTGTAATAAAATCCATGGAAATAACTTCCCATTTCCATTCTGGAACTGGAAAAGGCTGCAACAAACCTACTGGGTGTTGATGCTCAACCTTCACCTAATGACATTTCATGCACCTTGAAATATATTCAGCCATGTCCTTTTTCATTCCTAGCCAAAAATACTGCTTTCTGGCTGTAGCAATTTTCTTCTGATATCTTGGGTGGCCAGAATATGGAGCTTGATGGATCTCATCCATAACCATTCTCCTCAAATATGCTACATTTGGAATATAATTTTTGTTCTTGTAAGTAATAATCCCATCTTCTTCCAATTTATATCCCTCATACCTCTTTTCAATACTTTGTTGCTGCAACTTGTCCTTGAACTACGCATACAATTCATCTTCAGCAGCATGATTAGCAATTTGCTTCCTCAAATATGATTGGAAAATACTAAGAGATGCCACATACATTTCTTGCACCTTCCTGCTAAGTGCATCAACTACCTTATTCTCTTTTCCTTTTATGTGTTTGATTTCAAAATCAAACTCACATAAAAACTCTAGCCATCTATATTTCCTAACATTTAACGTGGGTTGATCAAACAAATACTTCAGACCACAATGGTCTGTCCTTAGCTTGAATATTATGCCCATCAAGTAATGCCTCCACATCTTGAGAGCATGTACTATGGCTGCAAGTTCTAGATCATGAGTAGCATAGTTCTTCTCATGCTCCTTTAGCTTTCTTGACTCATAACATATCACGTGGTTATCTTGCATAAGTACTCCTCCAAGCCCTTGACCGCATGCATCAGTACACACCACAAAATATTTTTTTGGGTCGACAATCTTCAATATAGGTGCACTTGTGAGAATATTCTTCAATTGCTAGAAGATTTCTTCACACCTCGGTGTCCATTCAAACTTTATTCCCTTCTTTTGCAAAGAATTGACTGGATTTGCAACCTTGGAGAATCCTTCAATGAATCTCCAGTAGTATCTTGCAAGTCCCATAAAAGATATTACATCTATCACATTTCTTGGAGTAGGCCAATTCATAATGGCCTCAATCTTTTCAGGGTTTATAGATATGCCCACATCCAAGATAATGTGACCCAAATAATGAATCCTATCTTTATAGAAGTCATACTTTCTCAAATTTGCATACAACTTATGCTCCCTGAGCAATTGCAATGCCAATATCAGATGTTCTTCATGCTCTTCCTCATTCTTAGAATAAATAAGCATGTCATCAAGGAAAACAAGAACAAACTTGTCCAAATACCTGCTGAAGACACTATTCATAAGGCACACAAATGTAGATGGTGCATTTGTGAGACCAAATGGTACCACTACAAAATAATAATGTCCACACCTTGTTCTGAAGGTTGTCTTATGAATGTCTTCATCCTTGATCCTTACCTGATGGTAACCCGACCTTAAGTCAATCTTTGAAAATACCTTTGCTCTTCTCATTTGATCAAAGAGGTCATTAATCCTAGGAAACGGGTATTTATTCTTCACAATGACTTTGTTCAGTTGTCTATAATCAATACACAACCTGAGTGTACCATAACTCTTCTTCACAAACATAACTGGTGCCCCCCAAGGAGACACACTCAACCTGGTATACTTCTTCTCCAACAACTCTTGCAGTTGCATCTTCAGCTCTAGAATTTCTGGTGTACTCATCCTATAGAGTGTCTTAGACACTGGTGCTACTCTTGGCACAAGTTCAATTGTGAAATCAATGTCCCTATTTGGAGGAAGCCTTGGAATCTCATCAGGAAACACATCCTTGAATTCTTGCAACACATGAAATTCCTCCAACCTAGGAGTTTCATTCTCTCTTGCCTCCAAAATATGAGCTGCATACAACTGGAAACCTTTCCTACATAACTTCTTCAACAACATTGCTGAAATATGCCTCACAGAGATCACCTTTGGAATTCCTCTTACAACTCTTCGGTTCCCTTCTTCATCCATGCATTCAAAAGTCTTATTATAATAGTCAGTCTTAACTCTGTGAGCTTCTAACCAATCCATTCCAATCAGAATGTCATAAGAAGCAAGTGGTAGAACATTCAGATCAACAAAAGTGACCAATCCATTCATAACCAATGGACATTTCTCTACCACTTCACTAACCTTTCTCTTAGTTCGAGTGGCTAGCTGAACTAACCAAGATTTGCTATGCTTTAAATTTTTAAAAGCACAATCTCAACTACTCTAGGAGTGATATAACTATGAGTAGATCCAATGGTCAATCAAAACAGAAATAGATTGTTCAACAATATTACCTGCAACCTCAACCATGGTTGACTGGTGGTCTTCCTGATGGTCCTCTAGTGCTGCATAAATCCTAAGGACAACCCTTGCTACTTGAACCATTGTTTCTACTTCTTGAATGTTGTAATCTGACCTTGCATTTCCATCCTCAAGTGGAAAATTCCTGCGCATGTGGGGTCCTCCACATTTCCAACATTGGAGTGGTTCTCTGTTATGTTGTGGTTCTCTCAGCTTTTCTCCCACCACTCTGGCTGGCTACTTCTCAACTTGGGATGGCTGCTTCTACTGATTCCTGAAGTTAGAAGGTTTGAAACCTTTCTTCCTTTGGCCATACTTCTCATTCTTTTTTTCCTTCCATGTCTTATGGTAATCCATTTTTCCTTTGATTTTCTCATAGTGATACTTATCCTTTATTATTGCTTCTTCCAAAGTTCTAGGTTCATAAAACTCAATTCAGTATTTGTAATACTGAGGTAATCCACTCAGAAAACGCTGGATTTTCACCTTCTCATCTTTGATGTACCTAACATACCTCAATAGTTCCAAGAACTTATTTTCATACTCTTCCATGGTCTGCTATCCCAATCTCAGCTCATGGAATTCTTTGATCTTATCATCATTGTTGGAGCAGGGTCCCGCAGCTACAGAAGAAGCTTCTAGTTTTGGCAGAAAGATAAGTTTTGGCGGAGAGAAGTTAAGACAGAGCTACGACGCCGTAGCACATTTCTAGCTGGAGAGCAGAGCCAGAAACCATGACTTTTAAGATAGAAAAGTCAAGAAGGCAACGGTACTTGAGTGGCCGAGAAGAGAGAGCTCACCCACTGCATTGAAGGCAGTGGCGGAAGACAGGAGGGCTCAGCGACCCTCATAAAGGATAAGAAGCAATGAGGCTGAAGCATTGAAGACAAAGGACAGAAAAGCGAAGCGGTGCATAGTACCCATGATCAGTGCCGGGAAGCATGGAAGACTGTAGAGAGCTGTGGTGTGACGAAAAGCGGCTACCTCAAGTACAGATATGGCCGACTGTCACTAGTTAGGTTTTGGGTTACTGTTGGGACAGGCCCACAGTGTTGTAATGGAAAGACCTTCGGGCTGCCTATATAAGAATATATTTTGTATTGTAAAAGGGTTGGTTAGTCAGTTAGCGGGTTGAAGAACTAGCTAGTCATTTTGTTAGTTAGTAGTGTTTTGCAGACTATTAGACTGTTGTAAAAGCCTAGCTCTGGTTCTGTTATTAGCGGTAGCAATATTCCGGTAACCAGTAGCTGGCTTATAGAATATGTATGTAAAGATCCGCAGGGATCGATAGAGAGGGAAGAGTATATCGTAGGAGAGCAATATAGAAGAGAAAAGAGATCTAGAGAGAAGATCTTAAGCTGCATATGCGGTGCAGCAGAACTGTGTTTTACCTTCCCCTGAGCTATAATAAAAACACAGTTCTGTGGACGTAACTTCCATCCTGGAGGTGAACCACGTTAAAATCAGTGTTATGTGATTGGTCTATGTGTTATGTTTATTTATGCATTTCTCAGTCAGTTCATGGACTTTGTTTACAGTTTAATGAATGAATGTGTTAATCAGTTCACAGCAATATAGAAGGGTAAAATCGGTTAACATCTTTGGCATGCTGTTTATGGTTCATTCATGCTCTGTGTAAAGTAGTCTCTATTGCAGTATCAAATAGCCTTGTATGTTAAGACTTGCACATTGACACGAGCAACGCTAAGTGCGCTAAACCGCGGAAGTAGGATATCACAGAGAGGTGATACCGCATCGGCAGAGGAGCTGCGGTGCACAATACTGTAGGTGAAGGACTTAGTGTTGGGCGGGAAGTGCGTGTCGCACCATGCGCGACGATGCGATAAGGTTGGAGATATTGCGGGCCTGAGAAAGTGCACACTGCAGGGAAGGATCACGTGGCGGTATAAAGGAATATCATGCGGCTAGAGGAGCTGTGAGGTGGGGAAATCACACGACGCGAGCAGGAGGTCGCGCGACGTGTAGAGGAGATCCCGCAGCTAGGAGAGCTGCGAGCCACCAGTAGGATTGCCGTAGAACCCGGCCCAAGACACTTGAGTCCTTGGCCAACCCATTAGAGTCACTTCGGGTGAGACTTCAGGCCGCTTTGCGGTCTGTCGCCGAAAGGGCCAGTGATCTAGGAGTGTTGTTGGTTGATTATAGTAAACCTGGGTCTGCCCACAGCAGCCAACAAATGGTTCCGTTGCCGGTTTTGAACAACTGAGTGCTAATGTTCTGTTGGCATCCTACTAGAGAAGAGTTTCACCAGTGGCTGGATTCAAACTTAAGGGAGTTTTCCAAGAAAGAAAATCGGAGCCCTAAACTGAGCACAGAGGCCTGGTTAGAAAAGCATATCGCTTCAGACATACATGCTATATTTTTTGCAACCTATGGAAATGAGATTTTCGACTGGTTATCCAAGTTGACCGATAGGGACATTTTCAAAAAGAAAAGAAACATTGTCTGGACACTGGAGCTGATTCAGACCGTACAGAATCTCGACAATTCCTTAACGAGAGCAGTGGAATTCTGGCTTGCGAGTGTGCTAGGAGGCTTCGTTACAGAATTTGCAGTTGACCAGAGAAATAGCTTCAGCGAGGCTGAGCGGTACTTCTTCAAATGATATCGTGGTAAGTACCTAAAATCTCTAAACTTGTACATTAAGATGCTGCTATATGAAAAAGGAGTAATGGACATGGTTTCAGATGAATAAGTAAAGATAGTAATGTCACAAGAGTTTGAAAGTGATTTTGATGACATTGGACGCACACGTAGTGGCAAGAAATATAAAGTAACCTTCGGCTCTCCTGTATTTGGAGACAGTTCAGACAATATCAGGCAACTGAGTCCTAGTACCACAAAAGAACCAGAGGGGGGTATCCCTTACCAGCCCTACACCCCACAGAAACAGACCGGGACTCAGAGTAATCCTGTAGGTACTCCATCCAGTAGCTCACAGACAGTACCTACTGCCGCTACATCACCTTCACCTACACCGTTGAGTGGTAGTAATCCAGTCAATCAGAACCCACCGCAGAGAAATAGAATGGGAGATGATATGAAGCTACCTACCTTTAAGGGTACAGGAGTAGAGGACCCGGAACAGCATTGGT
Organism: Pseudotsuga menziesii; assembly: GCA_001517045.1. Taxonomy (NCBI): domain Eukaryota; kingdom Viridiplantae; phylum Streptophyta; class Pinopsida; order Pinales; family Pinaceae; genus Pseudotsuga; species Pseudotsuga menziesii. Next base: position 116,822 of record LPNX010995186.1, on the reverse strand, counting down.
TTCTATGTGAAGCTATGTGGACCATTAAAACAATCAACGACGATAACCTTAAACTTGTACAGTTGGTCACTACACTCAGAGATCGAGCTTTAACATGGTACATAAAGTATACCACAGTACCCAAGACACTTGCCCAAGTCAAGAACGCCATGATTAAAGAGTTCAAGAAACCTAAGTCTGAATCTCAGTGCATTACAGAGCTCAAGGACATTAAGCAGCTACCATCGGAATCAGTATGAGACTTTGACCAGAAATTCAAAGCTCTTATAGACCAAGTAAGTTTTGAGTTTGCGCTGGAGCAGCATAAGGAATGGTTTATCACAGCGCTGCTCCCTCACATCAGAGTGCCATTAATGCAGCAGAAACTCCAGACGCAGGATGACGCGTTGGAGATGGCGATGAAGCTAGAAGCTTCACCTTTAGCAGAAACCAGTGCAAGCATAACAACTCTACAGAACCAGTTGGCCAATCTCACGTTATAGATACACGAAATTAAGAAAGGAAAAGAGGTTATGCAAGACATATGGTGCTTATGATGTAGAGCACAGGGTCATACCAAAGACAACTGTCCAGTCTTTGCAGAATATTTAGCGTCAGTAGCCCCTAGCCCCTTACCATGAACGCAAGGGCCATGGTGTGAAATATGTAAAACACAAGGACACCCACCTCAGCAATGCCCTTTGCTTCAGAAGTATGTACAGACACCTAAGAACCTATACCGTGTCTTCTACAGTTCTGTCGGACACGATGAACAGAATTGCCGAGCCTATGATCTCATGTTAGATCGAAAACATGACGTGTACAGAGTCCAAGCAGACACACAGGGTCCAGCAGCAGGACCACAGCCTGATCCGACTTATGGTGTCCGAGGAGGAGGATTCAGAGGATGAGGCCGTGGAGGAGGCTTTGCAAGAGGAGAAGGCTTCGGCAGAGGAGAGGGTTTTGGCTGTGGTCACGGACCAATCACTTGTTATAACTGCGGAGTTGTAGGACACTACGCTAGGGACTGCCAGAGCCCCACTACTACTTGTAACTACTGCAAATATTATGATCATACTATAGAGGAGTGTCCTACCTTGATAGCTAAGATCAAATATACTAAGCCAGCGGCACATCAGAACATCCAGCTTATTGTTGCCGAACAAGTAGAGCTAGAACCAAGAGTCAATATTGTGACTCGTAGTGGTGCTTCCACGAGTGGGACACTGTAGGAGACCGAAAAGAACACAAGTCAGGAGTGGGTGTGCAGAGCTCCTGGTAAAGCAAAAGCACTCGACCTACATAAGAATAAAGAGACATTTCATGAAGCCAAGGCTTCCTTTGATGAACCTACACAATCAGGATCGCAGGTACCGCCGTCTAGGGGCGTACCGCAGCAAGCACCTCGTGGCGATAGCCCAGAACAGATACTGCAGGCCACCACATCGGGAAGATGCGACGAGAATGAATCGACAGGAAGTATACAATCCTTCCTGCGCAGTTGTTTGAAGCTCTTGAGAAATGAAAAAGCTATCGGCGAGCTACAGCGCATCATAGATCAGTGTCAGCAACCTTCTCTCTCGGGCAGTGCACACCGTGCTGTTCATAATATTATAGGACATACAAGGAATGGAAGGGAGATGAAACTCACAGCACAAATTGGAGAGTTCGAAATGGACGAAGTCGCCTTAGATCTGGGATCAGAGGTGAATGTTCTAACTAAGCAGACATGGGAACAGATGGGTAGTCCTCAGTTAGCCCTATCACCTATCCACCTGAGATTAGCTAATTAGCAGCGAGTATCACCATTGGGTTGACTACCACGGGTGCCAGTTGACATTGACGGAGTTCGTACTTTTGCGGACTTCGAAGTTATAGAAATCATTGGCGACAGTCGACCGTATCCAACACTATTAAGTATCGATTGGGCGATTGGTAGCAAGGCTGTCATCGACCTAAAGAGAAGACAAATGAACTTTGAGGATGCGCAGATCCGGGTCATCGCACCGCTGGATCCTTACCAAGGTCCTAGATATATCGAACCTATCTGAGCCGAGGAGGAGGCACATAACATGGATAGTCTCTACCAGATGACCACGAACCAGAGTGACTACATCAATCCAACCACAGAAGGGAACATTAGTTGGCAATGCGACAGCTCATGCGCATCGGATTCTGATATTGGTCTAGAGAACTGGCAGAACAGACTTTACGAAGTCTCAGCGTGCATATGTGTGTTTATGAGTAAATCTCTGCGATGGATTGGCGCAGAGATCACTGAGATTCCATCATATCATGGTCTAACAGATATTCAGGAATTCCTTGAGCAGTTTGAGCAACAAATTCCTTATGAGCAGAGAATCACCGCTATGGACCTTGCAGTACGAGCCACACCTGCAAGATGGTGGTACGTGCATAAAGAAAATATCACATCATGGGATGATATTAAAATATTGATGGCGATCATATTTTCGGTCGACCAAGAGTATGTACCGCAGAAGTACACAGGAGAAACTGACCCCAGGGCACACATCCAGACATGTGAACAGAACTGGTCGGACATTCCAGAGGATGAATGGGTTCACAGATTCATTCACACATTGGACACAATTCCAAGGAACTGGTACATAGAGACCGAGTTGTGCAAGGGGACGACCACATGGTCACTGATGACAGACAATTTCCTACTTACCTTCGCGTTTGAATCAGAACACCCAAGTGTTGCTCAGGCCTTAGACATAATCAAGATCAAGATATTCGAGGACTGTACCATCCCAGTGCAGGCTCAACCTGAGTGGACCATTCAGTTGCAAGACGCGCTTGAGTGCTATAACTTCGCAGTAGAGCCAGACAATGAAGATAAGGATGAGGATGAGGATCCTCGCAACACCAAGATTCCGGAGTCAGAAGGAACTCGCGATGTTGGGGGACCATAATTAGAGATTCCAGCAATCACCGAACCTATCAAGATTAAAAAGATCAATATTGGCACAGATGCATAACCTAAGTTTGCCTCTATTGGAGAATATTGGAATGATGAAACAGTCGGACAGATTGCTGACTTGTTACATGACTATCAGGACCTATTTCCCACCAAGTTCACAGAGATGAAGGGAATAGTTGGAGACCTGGGAGTTATGAGAATACCATTGAAGGAGGATGCTAGACCAGTTAAGTAGCGCCCATATAGATTGAATCCATGCTACAAAGAAAAAGTAAAGGAAGAAATCGATAAGATGCTAGCAGCAGGCATCATTGAGCCGATAGAAAAAAGTGAATGGGTTAGCCCCATGGTCGTACAAGAAAAGAAAACAAAAGGAGACATCAGGATCTGTGTCGATCTGTGCAAGCTCAACGATGCATCGCTTCACGATCCATTTCTAACATCATTCACTGATGAAGTATTAGACAACGTGGGAGGACAGGAGGTCTACTCCTTCACTGATGGGTTTTCAGGCTACCATCAGATCAGAATACATCCAGAAGATCAGTCCAAGACCACCTTTGCAACAGAATGGGGCTCATTTCAGTATACGGTAATGCACTTTGGTCTTAAGAATGCACCAGCTATATTTTCTAGAGTAGTCGTTGCTGTATTTAAAGAATACATTCATAAATTCCTAGAAGTATATTTTGATGATTGGACTGTATTTGGACTAATTGACAAGCATATAGGAGACTTAAGACTGATGTTAGAGAAATGTAGGCAGTACCAGATCTCTCTAAACTTGAAGAAATGTATATTCTGTGCACCGTTTGGTATTTTCTTGGGTCACATTGTTTGCAGACAAGGCTTGATGGTAGATCCCGTGAAGATTGCCATCATTGTAAACCTTCCGGCACCCAACTCAGTCAAGCAACTGAGGACAGTACTTGGTCATACCGGGTACTACAGAAATTTCATCAAGGGCTATGCAAAGATCACAGCACCAATGGAGAAATTGCTCAAGAAGGATGTAAAATTCCTATGGAACGAGGAATGTCAGCAGAGTCTAGACATGCTTAAAGAGAAGATCATTACAGCACCCATCTTAGTATTTCTTGACTGGACTAAGCCATTTCATGTACATGTGGATGCGTCTAGCATCGCATTAGGGGTTGTTTTAGCACAACCAGGAGAAGGGGACATTGACCACCCTATCGCATATTCCAGCAGAAAGCTCTCAACAACAGAAAAGAACTACACCACAACTGAAAGGGAAGGCTTAGCTATGGTGTATGCGCTGCAGAAGTTTAGGCACTACCTGTTGGGTACCCCGTTTAAGATGTTTACTGACCATTCCTCGTTAAAGTATTTGGTCAATAAGCCAGTGTTAGGGGGGAGAATCTGTAGATGGTTACTCCTCTTTCAGGAGTATGATTTTGAAATCATTGTGAAACTAGGAAGACTGAATGCAGGACCTGATCATTTGTCGCGGATAGACTCAGGAGAAGAGCCAAGTAACCTAAAAAACAATCTATCGGATGCGCCCTTGTTCTCTATACAGATCACAGATGAGTATTATGCCGATATTATTCAATTTCTCACTACGGGAGTAGCACCTGACGAGTTTACCAAGAAGCAAAAGAAGCAGTTGGTTGTTAAAGCAACAGAATTCACCCTCATCGCAGGACACCTATACAAGTTAGGCCCGGATGAAGTTTTGCGCAGGTGTGTGATGCCGCATGAAAAATACGCTATTATCAGAGAGGCACACTCAGGAACCGCAGGAGGTCATTTCGCAGGAAAGCTGACTGTGCAAAAAATCTTAGAGGCAGGATTATGGCGGCCTACGTTGCATAAAGACACCAAGGACTTTTGCAGATGCTGCGATATCTGCCAAAGGGTAGGAAAACCCTCGCGATGTGATGAAATGCCGCTGCGACCGCAGGTCACATTGCACGCATTTGACAAATGGGCTATAGATTTTGTGGGTCCTATCAACCCACCAGGAAAGCGCATTGGTGCGAGATATATTATCACTGGAACAGAGTACCTCACCAGATGGGCAGGGGCCAAAGCAGTAAGAAATTGTGATGCTGCTACAGCCGCACAGTTCCTGTTTGAAAACATCATCAGTAGGTTTGGATGCCCAGTAATTTTGATGAGTGATCAAGGCACACATTTCTTGAACAGTACTATTGAGGCATTGACAGAAGAATTCCAGATCCAGCACCATAAGAGCACTCCCTACCACCCACAGGATAATGGTACAGTGGAGGCCTTTAATAAGATTTTAGAAAATGCTCTTACTAAGATCTGCAATAGCCAGAGGAATGATTGGGACCTCAGAGTTAACACTGTCTTATGGGCGTACAGGACCACATGCAAGAAACTTATGGGACACACACCTTTCAGCTTAGTATATGGATAGGAGGCTATTATGCCTATGGAGTATATTCTTCCCAGTTTAAGAATCGCTCAGATTACCGAGATGACTGATACAGACACAGTCGAGGAAAGTTTAGCACAGTTGCTTACCTTAGAAGAAGACATATTCATCGCCGGATTCCATCAGAAAGTGCAGAAGGCACGAGAAAAAGCTTGGCATGACAGACACATTAAGAACAAGACTTTCAAGATCAAAGACCTAGTGCTCCTCTATGATAGCAAATTCATCAAGTTTCCAGGGAAGTTCAAGACACATTGGCTAGGGCCATACCAGATACAGCAAGTCACAGAGGGAGGTGCCATTCAGCTCAGCCAGCTGAATGGGGAGATTTTTCCCACATGGATTAATGGCAGTAGGCTTAAGCTCTATAGTGATAGCCACCCCGCCTCTTAACCAGGTGAAGCGGTGCAGATGTCCAGTGTAGTTGAAAGGAGGCATCGCACCGGGAACAAGTCTACACCGGCAGATATTAATAAAAAAATAAAAATAAAAAATAATTTTGCAAGTGATGCAGAGTCGCATTGCAGCGGCGCGATGTTTCCCCATGCCACGTACTCAGTTTTGCAACCGACAAAGGCCAGTCAAGTCAGCAGTTGACAGGTAGTTAATGAGGTAATGATCCGTATATCTTACCGTAGATTTGGCAGTAGTATAATTAATTTTTCCAGATTTGGCAAATCTCCGACGAGACCGATGCCTATGCACACACGTTTCGAGGGAAATTCGGTCGGATTTCCGCATTTATTAGGGATCGGATGGCGGGTGTGGTCTTGTCCAGGCATTAATGACGACTGACGGGTTTAGTCTAGATGACCGTTGCGTCCGAGATTATCGTATTGGGCATAAAAGTAGCAAGTATTCAAGTGGGATGGTTACATTTCCAGAAAATCTGAGAGCCATAGAGTTAAGTCATTAAGAGTTCTGTGTCCAGAGCTAAGTGGTTACAGAGTGCTGTGATTTTCAGAAGTTGCAGCCAGTGCACGTCCACCATTTTGTACTAAGTGGGTTATGTTCGAGGACGAACCTCTAGAAGGCATGTTGAGACGTTTTGACCCTGGTGGCCATAGGTCCACCATGACGATGTCGCCCAAGGTTGTGAAATTAAGTACAACACAAGTCAGATAGCCGCTAAGGATGAAGAGTCAAGCGCTAGAAGTAGAAGTTGTCACCAAAGTCTCTGCTAAGGAGAAGAAGAATGCCGAGCCGATCACTGAAGATAAGAAAGCAGAGCAGAAGAATGATGAGAAGAAATCTCCTGCTAGGTGGAAAGTAAAAATGAGAAAAAGAAAGCAACGGGAGAAGGTCGCTGACCTATCTAATCAGCTAAGAAAAGAACCAAAGATTGCGGAGGCAATGCAACAAAAATCTGATGATCAGAGGTAGCATGGGTACCTGGAGCACTTCGAAGAGAAGAGAAGTGGAAGGGGACAGCAAACCCAGCGGTCGGTCGAATTCCTGGAGGCAGGCAAAGGCTTGTTCTTGGAACAGAATTCATGGTTTGCCCCTCCTTCATATACGAGGCTCCAGGCTGAATGAAATGTTTGAGAGGGCTGGAAGCTATAGACTTTCATTGTGATAAAAGTTCTAACCCAGATAAAGAGGAAAAGATATCTGTAGAAAACCTCTCAAACACTAGAAGGCTCTTAAAAGGTTTCAGAAGCGAAGAGAGCGAAGCCATGACAGTGGGCAGGAAGGTTAAGAGAGCCTAGCAAACCAAGTTACATAAAACTATAAAGAGAGTGTCGAAGTGATGCAGAAGGAAGTCACAAGACTTCGTGAAAGGTTGCAGAGGGCTTCATAGGAAGCCAAGGCAAAGTTACAGCAGGAGAAGCCTGTTGCAGGTGGCTCGAGGACGAGCCACAAGTAAGTGTTAGGGGACTGTTGGAGCAGGGTCCTGCAGCTACAGAAGAAGCTGCTAGTTTTGGCGAAAAGATAAGTTTTCATGGAGAGAAGTTAAGACAGAGCTACGACGCTGTAGCACATTTCCAGTTGGAGAGCAGAGCCGGAAACCATGACTTTTAAGATAGAAAAGTCAAGAAGGCAACGGTACTTGAGCGGCCGAGAAGAGAGAGCTCACCCACTGCATTGAAGGCAACGGTGGAAGATAGGAGGGCTCAGCGACCCTCATAAAGGAGAATAAGCAATGAGGCTGAAGCATTGAAGGCAAAGGACAGAAAAGTGAAGTGGTGCATAGTACCCATGATCAGTGCCTGGAAGCATGGAAGACTGCAGAGAGCTGTGGTGTGACGGAAAGCGGCTACCTCAAGTACAGATATGGTCGACTGTCACTAGTTAGGTTTTGGGTTACTGTTGGGACAGGCCCACAGTGTTGTAATGGCAAGACCTTCGGGCTGCCTATATAAGAATATATTTTGTATTGTAAAAGGGTTGGTTAGTCAATTAGCGGGTTGAAGAACTAGCTAGTCATTTTGTTAGTTAGTAGTGTTTTGCAGACTATTAGACTGTTGTAAAAGCCTAGCTCTGGTTCTGTTATTAGCGGTAGAAATCTTCCGGTAACAAGTAGCTGGCTTATAGAATATGTATCTAAAGATCCGCAGGGATCGACAGAGAGGGAAGAGTATATCGTAGGAGAGTAATATAGAAGAGAAAATATATCTAGAGAGAAGATCTTAAGCTGCATATGCGATGCAGCAGAACTGTGTTTTACCTTCCTCTGAGCTATAATAAAAAAACAGTTCTGTGGACGTAACTTCCATCCTGGAGGTGAACCACGTTAAAATCAGTGTTATGTGATTGGTCTATGTGTTATGTTTATTTATGCATTTCTCAGTCAGTTCATGGCTTTGTTTACAATTTAATGAATGAATGTGTTAATCAGTTCACAACAATATAGAAGGGTAAAATCGGTTAACATCTTTGGCATGTTGTTTATGGTTCATTCATGCTCTGTGTAAAATAGTCTCTATTGCAGTATCAAATAGCCTTGTATGTTAATACTTGCACGTCGACACGAGCAACGCTAAGTGCGCTAAACCGCGGAAGTAGGATATCAAAGAGAGGTGATACCACACCGACAGAGGAGCTTCAGTGCGCAATACCGTAGGTGAAGGACTTAGCGTTGGGCAGGAAGTGCGTGTCACACCATGCACGGCGATGTGATAAGGTTGGAGATATTGCGGGCCTGAGAAAGTGCACGCCGCAGGGAAGGATCACACGGCGGTATAAAGGAATATCGTGAGGCTAGAGGAGCTGCGAGGTGGGGAAATCGCACAATGTGAGCAGGAGGTCGCGCGACGCGCAGAGGAGATCCCGCAGCTAGGAGAGCTGCAAGCCACCAGTAGGATTGCCATAGAACCCGGCCCAAGACACTTGAGTCCTTGGCCAACCCATTAGAGTCACTTCGGGTGAGACTTCAGGCCGCTTTGCGATCTGTCGCCGAAAGGGCCGGTGATCTAGGGGTGTTGTTGGTTGATTATAGTAAATCCGGGTCTGCCCACAGCAGCCAACAATCATAGTGCCTGTTAGAAACGTACTTCTGCTTGAAATACTTCTGGAACGGTTTCCACACAATCTTCCTTCCATTAATCTTCTTCACTTTCCAGAAGTGCTCCCACCATATGGATGCTCTTCTAGTCAAATTGGATATGGATACCCTAGCCTTCATATTTCCTGGATAGTCTTGGAATTGGAAATATTTTCTCATCCCAAGAAGCCAAGCTTCCGCTTCTTGACCATTCTTTATCTCACCATTGAAGGTAGGTGGCCTTTCCTTCTTAAATTCATCACGTGAACGGTTCTAGTAGCGCCTCTTTCTCCTATCCTCGTGAGAAGAAGAACTTGAACCACCAGTGGATCCTTCAGAGTCAGATGATCCACTAGGAGATCTCTTTCTTCTTCTAGCGGTGCTCTTACTACCTTCTGGTCTTACTGTCTGGTCCCCAGAGTTCATCCACCTCTGAAGGTCTGTCAAACTTTGCAGCATGGCTACATTCAGCTGATTCTACTCCTCTTGAGCCTTAACTAATATTTCATTATCTGCCCTGTAGCTTTGCATCTCCACCCTTAGGATTCTCATGGTGGCTAAAAAATATGGGGTAGTATCTTGAAACATCCTCCCATTAGACTCTGTCTCATCATTTCCAGCTCAGACATTTTCCCCCATAACATCTTCCTCGTACTCATTCGGGTTTTGTGCATTATCATACATGTCATAGGTTCTCATGGCTCATCCAAACCAAATTTACCAAACTGTACTCTCTGGAATACTATCTTTGAAGGTGAGTATGATTCTGCAAACTATGTTAATAAACAAAACTATTAGATGCATAACATTCACAAGAATTTATACATTACTTACCTGCATTGGAAACATTACACATTCACAACTTTGTCAAAACACAGAGTTTTCTTTCACAACAACGACTGTCTCACGGGGATGAGGAGGGTCAAGGAGGCTCACCCCATGTGGTTGCGTTGTCATTTTTGTTTGTAAATCTTCCATTTTCACACAATCTGGCACACAAACCCACTGCCATTTTTCATCTCTATGGCCCCTGCAATCCCACTAGAAAACCTGCTAAAATCTCTATTTCTCCGAATTTTTCAGCTTTCCTCCGATCAATTTTCCTTCTGACGTGTTGGAAAATTTTTCCAAATTTGTCCGACACATATCATAAAAATTATCCTTTTTCATTCGATTGAAAAACTTGCCACCCTGCCGTTGTTGTAGAAAAAATTTCACTTTTCTTCCGATGGCAGAAACTTGCCACCTTGCCGCCGTTATAGATTTTTTTTTACTTTTCTTCCGACGTATCGAAAAATTCCAAACTTTCACCTGATCAAAAACTTGACAATATTTCCGCTGCATCGGAAAAGTTATGAATTTCCACCCAACATGTCGTGTCAGAAAAATTCCAGGGTTTATTTCGACGGATCCTTCTGCTGCGTCAAAAAAATTTCTGACTTCCATCTACTGCGTCAGAAAAATTTCCGATTTTCATCAGCTGCACCGCGCCGAAAAAATTTCCAACTTCCATCATCCATTGCGGAAAAATTCCCAAGTTTTCTTCTGCCATTGTGGAAAACTTCTGAAGTGTCTTCCGATTTTCCCATACTTAGAAAAAAATTTGTAAAATTTTCTTCTTTCGTCGGTGAAATTTCTTCTTTTCCTGCCGACACCATTGGTTGTGCTCCCTGTTGGCTCAGTTCGTCACTTCTCTCCAACAACATCATTGTATTCTGGCTAAAATTCCTAGCACTGACACTGCAACACCATCGGTTCGACTCTCAGAAACCCAGCTAATGTGTCGGCTCAAATATCAACTTCCACCCGACACACATCGGCTCCGCTTCAGCTAACTAAGCCGACAAGCAATTTTTTTACACTTAGAAAAATTTTAGATTTTTTTTGTCTAAATATTAGCTTCATCTTTCTGAACACAAATTGATTCTTCATTGCCCATTGAGGCCCAAAGCTGCAACATCAGCTCTGATACCACACTATCACGTCCCCACCCCTCTACTAGAGAGAGGACGCGACTATAATGCTATCAATACCGGGCAATCTAAGCCCCATGAACGTAAGATAAAATGCGATGAAATAAAAACATACACAGATGCAAAAATTATTATCATACACTGGAAGCAAAACACATTCCATTCGAGCATTTAACATGTTCATATTAATTCATAAACACATACAGTGCAGATATTTAAACACAAGAGTAATTATCTTGGAATAATCTTGTCCCGTAACCAGCTATGTTGTTGCAACGTTCCACCCAACCATAGGCCAGTGTGCTCATCAATATCTCAATGGCACTGCCACCCACGAGTTGGGCATGATTCCCACAAGGAATAAGGGAACACTACCAGGCTCACACATAGCCAAGGATACAACAAAAACTCAGCCAAGCCAACACAGTTGGGTTTATCAGGATGCAAGGGAGATGGAGAGGCTGAATGCTAAGCTAGTGAGCTCAACCATAGAGATATGGACACCTGCACCAGATTTATCCTAGCTTCTAGAAAATCTACACACCCAACACAAGGAAGCATCCCCTTCTCTGCTACATAGTCCCTTAGGCTATGCCTTCCCTTCAAGTGCTATTCAGGGTGTGCAAAGAAGAAAACTATTCCCCTAGATCTGTTTGTGAGGTTTCTTCTCACACTAGGTTAATCAAGCTAGTTCAGAACCCATTCCACTCCAAACTAGTTCAGACCAAAACAAAACATGCACACATGGCAAGATACAAAATTCTGGGTTGAGGAAAAATGACTTGGGAGCCAAAAATGAATTTGTAGATGGGGGGAAATGACCCCGGGAGAGCAATTCGATTTCAAGAAATGATTTATGGATTCATGTGGGAATAAATGACTCCCTCGGTCCCTAAATTCGTGGAGTTGTCCCACATTGGCTATGCAAAACAAAAAACATGAAATTCCCAACTCTGGGAATGTAGAAACAACACAAAAATGGCTAGCAGAGATCCCAGCCACTGAATGTCAACAAAACCACTTCCCAGCCATGGGAAAAATGAAGAACACTGGAAAAACGTCCATGGAGAATGCCCAGGAGCTCCAAAAATGTGAGAAGAAGAGAGATTGACCATGCATGAGGGAATGGGAAGCATTTTTGGGTGTCAACTTGCCTCAAAAGTCAAAATCGTGTTTCCCAAAAACTGATGGCTTCTCCAATTCGAATTGGATTTCCATACTCTTCCCATCCCCACGCAATAACTACCTCAATCAATTTTTGGTAGAAATAAATNCCCCCCCCCCTTATTCTTTGGAAATCATGCCCCCATATTATTATTTGTTGCCTTGACATAGCTGGTTGTGGGTATTTTAATTAAACTACATATGTACATGATGACCAAAATTATAATGTTCCTGGCTAGCACGAAATACCATCAGCAAATTTTTAATCGCCAAAACATAAAACGATAAATCAATGGTGGGGCTTTTGCCTTAGCTCCACACCACGATTAATTACAATATAAACATCATATACATTTAATGAAAACGGGGTCAAAATAAGGGTGTTACATCAATCCTATCCAAGCAAAGACTTTTACATATCCTTTGCAACTTGATCATCCCTTACTAGGAGGAGACCATCCCTTGAGTGTCCTCATCCTGCACATGCTTCCTTGCATTGGGCATAGGTAGTGTCACTGCTTGGAACTAGTTTACTTTCCTGTGACACTCGTCTCCTACTAGATGTATACTATAAGAACTTGTATTCTTTTTCAAGCTTTCTAATTTGAAAAATTCCCAAAAAATTAAAAAAACATAAAAAGACGAACGGGAAATGATTTTACTTTTGGTAGCTGTCGCATCATGTCGTCTTCGAACAGAGAACCGTATACCACATCCGTTGGTCAGGTTATAATTATGAATTTAGGAGCTGTACTTGTTATTCTAAGTGTTCTCCACTGACTGGTTATTCTTCCAGTCCCTATGGAGCCTCTGTTGACGCCTCCTGTGTCACAGAGTTATCCCAGTTTGCATGTCGAGTCTATGCTACCTATTTTCAATCACCATTTGTCTTATTCTCTTATTCAAAGGAATTTTAGCCCGAGTTGAAAATTCATCAGTTATATTGGCTTTGCATGTTAACCATTCTCGGTACATTTATTGGTTCATGCACATCTTGTTCGTCCGAGTTCTTCCAAATTATCCAACGTTGCTAGGTACCTCATGATGGTTGATATGGGATGCCTTAATTCCCTCCTTCTAGTAGATTCCATTCTATCGACTTCAAATAGTTTTTTCTGGAATAGGAGTCTAGAGTCCATTGATTTCCTTAAGACTTACAGTCACCAGTGGTAGGTTCTCTCGCCATCGATAGTTTTGGGAATACACCAATGTCCCCTGATCGATGATTCTTTCAAGTGTTCGAGCTCAACACATCTATTCACACTTGTTAGATTGCACTATGTACCTTTATTCCCATTATCATTATCGGTGAGATATCTTGCATCTGTTAATGATATACATCAATGATCGGTAATTAGATGATGTACCATAATGTTCGACCTCAACACCTTTATTCGCGTGATGGGACATGTACTCGTAGCGGTTTGCGTAGAATACCTCCCAGCTTGGTGTCATTCCACATATGCTACCTTCTTGATCATGCCAATATTTATGATATGCCATCTCTCATGACTAGATTTGAGTATATTACTAGATATCTTCATCCACTATGGAGATCTTGTTCATTGTATATTGTACGTGGCGATGACCACACAGGACATTTGTATCTCATGCTTATTCATGGCCATTGTACTCTTATGTATCCGGGATTGCTACATGTATATTTGCAGCCACATGCTGAGATTTATCATTGAATTGTACTGATGAGTAGCTATTTCTTCCACCTAGGTCTTCATTACTCTACTTATGGGATATCTATAATGTATTTCGGCCATCATGTTACCCCTCTGACCTCACACATTAGGGGGCATATGTTAAACCTGATTTTACCACACTTGGTAGATCACACTTTTATGGCCTTCCATGTCCCTCTACAGACTCCCTGGATCCCCCTTGCTCAAATTATACTTTGATGTCCCGAGAAAGTCCCTAAAAAACACATGTTTATGTGTATACATGACTATTAAACCAATACCCACGTGTACACGCAAATTTTGAGCCAATACCTGTGTACATCGGGAAATGCGCATAAACACAAAAAGATTTGGAGTTTTCCTCATTGAGTCCCAAATAACTTGACTCATGGCCTTCCATATGCCTGAAAATGCTTCGACTTGACCCTCTATTGCCTATTGGAGGGCTATATACTAAGCCTCTTGAATGCAATGAAGGAGGATAATTTGGAGAGCAAGGAAACTATAGTTCATTGTTGCCTCACTTGTTTATGGTTGAGTCTGCATCCCTTTGTCCCTTTGGAGCACACAATGCTTCTCTTCGCAAGCTTTTATTTGATTTTTGAGATTTACATTGAGATGGAGGATTGAAGTGGTGGAGGCCCAGGTGAAGGACTCGGTTTCTCCATTTCGATGAGGCGCGAAAAGAGTTTGTTATTGTTCTATCTCTGTTTAGTATTAATAGAAATATCCATTTCCTATCCAATACATGTGCATAACTATGAATAATTTGTCCATGGATGTAGTTATATTTGCTTATACATGATGGTTTATATATTCTAGAGTAGGCCTAACACTTTGATAATATAGAATGCTTCTTTTGTTTACTGTTGTTGAGAGTGAATTATGTATACAAGCATGTTGGAAAATCTCAACGGGGATCTACATCAACCGTCGAATAAGGTATGATTCATATCCCTTAGTGTTAGATGCATTTATTTATCTTGCATATTGGAATGGATTGATTTCTGGTGTCATTCAGCCTGTTTTGGTCTACCTCAAGCCATATGAAGTTTCTCTCTATAACAGAATTGGTGACTCCGTTGGGGATGTTCCTTGTTTTTATTTGGGGTTTGGGGGCAAAATGTGCTTGAATTTCTCTCCGTTTCTCCCCGTTTCTGTGTCGCATTTAGTAGTATGTTCATCCATTGACACTCCCCTAGAGTGATTTGACCCTTGGCCTTCTTTTTACAACTTTATTCTCTATATACACAGGTTTTTTCCCAAAAGTGGCATACATACGCAGGTTTTTGCCCCAAAGTCGTGTATACATGCAGGTTTTGGCCTAAAAGCCACGTACATATGTTGGTTTTGTCCTAAAATATGCATACATAAGCTATTGTTCTTCAAACAGTCGCATACATCCTCCCTTTTGGTTGATTTTGATGTGGGAAGTTGCTGGGTGTGTTGTGAGTGTGGCTGGGTCTTCCTCGTTACCAATGTTGTCTATTAACTTCTTCTTTTGTGCCCAAAGACCCCTTTTTCATTGATTTTTCTTTGAAAGTAGTTCTAGTCATTTATTTTCCTTTTTGTTTTGCTTTTAGTGCATTATTATTTTAGTGTCGGTGTCCTGCTTGGCTTGTGTTTTCTACTTGTTGCAGAGACTGAGAGCTTTAGTGACTTTTATTGCATTTTCAAAATAATTATATAGTTGCATTCTTATTTGCATATCACATATGGATTTAAGGAGGTACTTGTGTTGGATTACATGGATGAGAGTTGTGTTTAGGCTTTCATATAGGAAAGATTTCATTGGCATTTGGAAAGGAATGAATATTTTTTGCATTTCATGTAGTGGCATGCCCCTTTCTTCACATTTAAAGACAAACTTTCACTTGGCATCGTTTGTTAGGTGTGAAGTTTTACTTCATTACTGAGTCAAAACATCACTAGTGTCACGGCCATTTCCTTTGATTAATCATAGCCCTAAAATCACCTCTTAATTTAAAATGAATTACACATTTCTCTTTGATAGGGTACATCAACAAGCTTAGGTTGTAGAGTCTTGGAATATATTATTGTGAGTAAATTTCTCCAAGACTACTAAAAAAAACAAGTAGGTTTCTATCCAGGTGAGAGAGTGAAATACTTGGTATAATTAGTGTTCTTAGGAGGCTCATATTACATAGGATTTAAGCAGTAGGAAGTGTACACGTTTGTGGTGGGGATAGCCCCTTGCCACTCTCTGTGCAGAGCCAAAGATATTTCCAGTATCTTATTCATATCTGGGGGCTTTTGAGGTACCAGTTGGTGATTTTGAGCTTCAATATTTGCTACCTTTCCCATACAGTAGATCCCTCCCATGACACTCCACCTGAGCATTGGTTATATTGGGGTGACCTTAGTTTCCTTACCTAGGTATTGCAGGGGGTACTTGTAGATGTTATTTTGTGAGTGTTCTGGCCAGGTAGGGGCTGAACAACATAGTCTCTTTACGTGTTGAATCTGAGGTCCACTATAATTGGTTACACACCTCCACTTGTAGTGTATGGGAGTTTCAGGCCTCTCCTAGGAAAGACATACCTGCTACATTCAGGAACTCATTTATCGTCCCTCTAGCTTCTCTGCATCTAGATGTAGATTTTCTTAGGAGTATCCTCTTTGTGCACCGGTTGGATTCAGTGTCACAGTTACTTGATTATATTTATGTTCTCTTGATTTTGGGTCCTTTCATGTTCGGCATGCCTGATATCTCTACTAGTATCCTATCACCCGCTCCAAGTCCTAGTGTGGACCCTGGTGTTGGACTGGAGGGAACCACAACCCCTTACCTTGCTCATAGATTGAAGAGTGCTCATATTCCATCCTTTACTCCATTTGCGGAGGATTTTCACTTGCTTTGTCTGGTATTAACACTAGTGTTCACCCTCACGGGGGTGGAAGTGGATACATGAACGTTGGGTCTACACCTTACATTCCTTGTTATGTCCCATCATCCACCACACTATTTCTTTTGAATGCAATGGTCATGATTAGTCCTCCCTATACCCTATAGTTTGCACTCTTTACTGTCTATTTCTAGTTGTTTTGGACTAATATTGTTGTCATGTAGGGTCCATTTTTTGCACACTCTCGCTAAGGCTTTGACCTATTCGTTCCCATGACATGTATAATTTTGAACTAGCATATAGGTTAGGACTACATTTTCGCTTGCATTATGCATTGCATTATGATGATTTCACCTTGACTATAGGTACAAAACCACTTTATAATGTCACAGAAACTTCATACTGCTATTAGAAGTGGCATTATGTAAGTGGTGCAACTTTCCTATTCATGGGTGCCCTATTTAGATCCTTCTTTGTAGTTTGGTACCCATGCTGAGATTCCTCCTCTAGGTTTGGGAGTGCCTTATAGTCTTGCCATGTTCTTGAGCAAGAGCTTCATATCCCTCTTGAATTTTATGTTGTCCATCTCCCATAGGGAGTCCTTGGTATATAAAGTTGTAATTGCATTTCATGCATTTTGCTTGCCTTATTGAGCTTTATGCTGGCTCCCCACTTTAGAGTTATAAGCCACATATCCCGAGCTTGTCTCAATCCTAGGAAAGAAGATACTTTTACATATCATTTTCTGCTTGATCATCCCTTACAGGGAGGATACCTTCCCTCAAGTGTCCTCATCCTGCACATGCTTCCTTGCATTGAGCATAGGTATGTTCCACTGCATGGAACTAGTTTGCTTTCCCGCGACACCCGTCTCCTCCTAGCTGTTTACTATAAGCACTTTTATTCTTTTTCAAGATTTCTAGTATAAAAAAGTCCAAAAAAATTAAAAAACATAAAAAGTCAGACGAGAAATGATATTACTTTTGGCAGTTGTCGAGTCATGTCTCCTTTGAACAAAGCACTATATACCACATCCATTGGTCAAGTTACTAGTATGACTTTAAGAGTTGTACTCATTATTCTGAGTTTTCTCGGCTGACTGGTTATGTTTCCAGTCCCTATGGGGCATCTGTCGATGCCTCCTATGTCACAGATTTGTCCTAGTTTGCATGTCGAGTCTATGGTGCCTATTTTCAGTCACCATTTACCTTATGCTCTTATTCGAAGGAATTTTAGCCTGAGTCAGACAATCCTCATTTATATTGAATTTGCATGTCGGCCATTCATAGTACAGTTGTTGGTTCATGCACATCTTGTTTTTCCAAGTTCTTCCAAATTATCTAGTGTTGCTAAGTACCTCTTGTTGGTTGATGAGTGATGACTTAATTCCCTCCCAATGGATTCCATTCCATCGAATTCAGATAATTTATTCTGGAATAGGAGTCTAGAGTCCATTGAGTGCCTTAAGACTTACATTCATCAGTGGTAGGTTCTCTCGCCATCGAAAATTTTGGGAATACATCAATGTCCCCCGATCGATGGATTCTTTCAAGTGTTCGACCTCAACACATCTATTCACACTTATTAGATTTCACTCTGTACCTTGATTCCCATTATCATTATTGATGGGATATCTCACATCTTTTAACAGTATACATCAATGACCAGTAATCAGATGATGGACCATCATGTTCGACCTCGACAACTTTATTCACGTGATGGGACATGTACTCATAGCGGTTTGTGTAGAAAATATCCTAGCTTGGTGGCATTCCACATATGCTACCTTATTGATTGTGCCAGTATTTATGAGATGTCATCTCTCATGACCAGATTCCAGTATATTACCAAATATCTTTATCTACTATGGAGATCTTGTTCATTGTATATTGTACGTGGCGATGACCATACATGACATTTGTATAGCATTCCTATTCATGGCCATTGTACTCTTATGTATCTAGGACCGGTACATGTATATTTGCAGTTACGTGATGAGATTTATCATTGAATTGTACTCATGAGTGGCTCGTTCTTCCACCCAGTTCTTCATTACTCCACTTTTGGGATAGATATAATGTATTTTTACCATCATGTTACCCTTCTGACCTCACAATTTAGGGGGATTTTGTTATAGCTGATTTTACCACACTTGGTAGATCACACCTTTATGGCCTTCCATGTCCCTCTACAGAATCCTTGGATCCCCCTTGCTCAAATTATAATTTGATGTCCCAAAAAAGTCCATAAAAAACACATGTTTATGTGTATACTCGACTTTTAAACAAATACTCGTGTACATTGGAAAACGTGCATAAAGACAAGAGGATTTGGAGTTTTCCTCATTGAGTCCCGGATAACTTGACTTTTGGCCTTCCATATGCATGGAAACACTCTGAATTGACCCTCCATTGCCTATTAGAGGGCTATATGTTGAGCCTCTTGGATGCATTGAAGGAGGAGAATTTGGAGATCACAGAAACTATAGTTCATTGTTGCCTCACTTGTTTATGCTTGAGTCCGCATCCCTTTGTCCCTTTGGAGCACACAATGATTCTCTTCCCAAGCTTGACTTTTATTTGTGATATTTCCATTGAGATGGAGGATTGAATTGGTGGAGGCCTAAGTGGAGGACGCGGTTTCTCCATTTCGACAAGGTGCCGATAGAGTTTGTCACTGTTCTATCTCTGTTTATTATTGATAGAAATATTTGTTTCCTGTCCAATACATGTGCATAGATATGAATATTTTGTTCTTACACATGATGTTTTATATATTCTAGAGTAGGCCTAACACTTTGATATATAGAATGTTGGTCTTTTTTTCTGTTGTTGAGAGTGAATTGTGAATACAAGCATGTTGGAAAAGCTCAATGGGGATGTGCAACAACCGTTCAGAATAAGGTATGCTTCATATCCATTAGTGTTATATGCATTTATTTCTCTTTAATATTGGAATGAATTGATTTTTGGTGTCATTCAGTATGTTGTGGTCTACCCCAATCCATAGGAATTTTCTCTTTGTAACAGGGTTTCCGAATATCAAGTTTTCCAAGGGAGTCTGGCAAGGTTGCATTCTAGGAAAACACCCAGAGCATAAGTATGAGAGAGCCAATCATGAGAGAACCTTTGAAGCTATAAAATGTGCATCCTACATCCATAATAGGGTACCTCACAAGAATATTTAAGGAATTACTCCTTTCGAATCTTGGAGTGGACACAATCCTGATGTGTCTCATTTTAGGTTTTTTAGCTCAAAAGCTTGGGCTAGAATTCCAATAGAGAATAGGAAGGATTTGGAACCCCAAAGTCAACAGTGCCTATTTTTTGGGTATTATTAATTTTCCAAAGGTTATAAGATAATAAATATGAGCACTCAAAGAGATTCTATTGAAAGGAGTGTTTAGTTTGAAGAAGAACCCATGCCAACAACAGAATTTGGAGAGTCCTCTTCACCACCTCCACCTTTGAGTGTAAGTGAAGAGGCTGATTAGTTTTCTGATTATTATATGTCTGATAATAATTATTTAATTGTATATCCTAACACACCCACAATTCCAAAGTGGGTAGCAAATACCATTCATACAACTGGGGAACTAGCTAGAAATCCTAGTGATCCTGGGAGGACTAGATTTCAATTTGAGAGTGCCCTTTCTGTCAAGGACCCTTTATTTTCTGAAAAGTGGTATCTAATGTTTGTATCATATCCACAAGAATATGAATAAGCATCATAATATCCAATATTTAAAACATCCATGAAGGAGGAATACCATTTGCTCTAGAAGAATGAGACATGGGAACTAATCAATCTCCCACCAGGGAGAAAGCTAGTCAAGTTAAAATGGGCATTCAAGACAAAGTTTTATGCTGATGTATATCCTTTAAAGTATAATGAAAGTTTATTTTCCAAGTGATTCTCCCAATTCCAAGGAATTTACTACAATGAGACCTTTGCACCAGTGGCAAATATGGACTCCATAAGACTAGTTTTGGCCATTGCAGCGTCCAAGCAGTGGGAGGTATATCACATGGAATTGAAGAATACCTTCCTACATGGAGACCTAAAAGAAGAAATATATATGCAACATCCAAAAGGAATTTCCAAGAAATAAATTTCCTCTTTAAAGGGTGCAATGAACCATGCTTTATCCATGACTGATTTGGGATTATTAAGCCAATTTTTGGAGCTTGAAATTTATCAATCAAATATTGGAATCAAGGTACATCAGTCCAAGTATGATTCAGAACTAATTAACAAGTTAAACATGAAGTATTTCAATAAAATCAATACTTCTTTCCTTTCAAGAGTTAATATTGAAGAAGCGCAATCAACTCCATTGGTAAACACCACTATGTATAGGCAGCTAGTTGGTTGCCTTCTTTATTTGACTCATAATCAACCTGATATATCTTATGCAGTGAGTGTGACTTCCATAAGTATGGATAAAACTCATGAAATCCATTGGAGGGAAGCCAAAAGAATCCTGAAATTTGTACAAGGAGCAAGAACTCATGGGATTCACTATGTTGCAAAATATGACCTAGAGTTAGTTGGTTTTACTGACTCTAATTGGGAAGGTGATAGCACTGATAGAAAATAAACTTATGGATATGTGTTTATGATTTTATATGGAAAAATCATATTTTCAAGTAAAAATCAAAGTTCAATTGCACTTTCATCTACATATGCATAATACAGAGGAGTTGTGAATGCAACAACTCAATGTTTGTGGTTGCAGGAAATACTTGGAGAGTTTGGGATTGAATCTGAGACTTCTACAGTAATATATTGTGAAAAACAAAGAACCATTCAAATATCAACTGATTCAATACTAAGGAAGTTAACCAAACAAATATATATCCATATGCATTACATTAGATGGCTTGTGAATGATGGGGTCATTGCTCTGCTTTATTGTGCATCATATGAGCAAGTTGCAGACATCTTCACTAAGGTGTTTTCTGAGAAGAATTTCAACAATATAAAATCACTAATGGGGATATATTATCATGTGGTGAATAATAATTGAAGACAATATTTCATACAATTTTATTCATGTCCATGTTTAAGGGAGGATTTTCTCCTTTGTGGTTTTGCCTCTTTCCTTGTTTTGTATGGACAAGCAGTATGTAAAGGGTGACTAAGCCTTGTTTATAAGCCCTATATCTCTGATATATTTATGATATTTTACATAATTTAGGCTTAATAGGGGGTTTTATAATAATCAAAACCCATTCCCATACTTGGGATATAAAATTTAATCATTTTGGTTAAAATCCTAGGTCCTACACTAGCTAGTTGGCATCCACTTGCATTTTTGTGGTCAAAATTTCCTAAAATTCCTCTAGGAGTGATTTGGAAATATTTCAAATAATATTTTGAGAACCCATCGGAATTCCCAGTTTAGAAAGTGTGCATTCCTGCCTTATCCATAGTTTCCTTCATTTTTAGCAGCTTTTAAGGCAAAAGGTGAAAGCTAGTCTAACGAAACTACCTAGTTTTTGTTACAACTCACCCTCCTTCTTTTATTTCTCATAAAATCATGAATTTTTCCACTTTACTCCACTTGTCAACTATAAAAACTGATTCATCCAATTCATGAGAATCTTGATAGATTTGGAAAGTGTTTTATGCACCTATGCGGGATTTTGACTAGTTTAGCAAGCCTGCTTTTGTGCTGATTCGAATGACATATTTATGCATTAAAATATATGATGTAATTATATTTTGGAAATCCTATTTTGACATAATGTTGGCTGGTGTAAACTTATTCAATCAAATTTTATGTTATGCACTATATTCAATCTTCATTGTGAGTGTATCTTGCATGTTTTACTAGCAATTTTTGTTAGTGCAATTGATCTAAAGCTTTGGATTAATTTCCACACTATAGAAAATTATATTCTTGGAGAATTAATATGCACCTTATTTTCTGCAATCCTATATACACAATGCGCAATGCCTTTCATCTTTGACATTAAATCATGCTCTATTGACTTCAAGATGAACTCACCTTCTAACTGGATGTAGGATCACTTAGATAGGATGTTAACTTAAGTTCCATCATCCAAGTGTTGTGACTCAAGTGTCATAAATTTAGTGTCATCTTTCATTTTAACTAAAGTGTCACCATGCAAAACACTTTAGTTAACTAGTTCTTTTTATTAACACTTTAGTTAACTATTCTTAACTAAAATCATGTTGATTGAATCACCAAAGTGACCACTATGAGTTCTCCTTTAATTAACTAATGCATACATTGTTAATTGAACTGAAGCTTAAAAAATTGAGTTCGCTTTAGTCATCTGAAGTATTCTCATGAGCAATTCGAGTTCTCTTTGTTCTCTATGCATTTTATTTTTTATCTCTTATCTTATCTACATGGTCAATATGTTCTAACTTTAGTTTATCTATCATATCATATTATACTAGAAAATTTTTCAGATGATGTGATCGTATTATATTAATCTCGAACCAAGTGGTCACTTGCTAAAGTAATTCACTCTAGAGGTGGCGAGTCTCTAGAGGAGACTTAATAGCTTTATCCATCTCGAATGACCATGGTTAGTAATACATCACACAATATTTAATGCTTCTACATGCAAAACATCACCTCTACACTGGAGGTCCACCTAAACACATAAGGATCCGACTTGACACACAAGTCCTTAGATTTGGCTAACAAGACTATACAACATCATCGCTTTGACATATCAAAGTATTCACTTCAACACATGAGGAATAACCTTTTACACTAAAGGCTTAGTCATTCTTGAGTCCAACCCAAGAATTTAATCCAAGTCCCTAACTCCAACCCAGGGTCCCTACCTTAACACATGAGACCCAATATGGACACAAAATTGGCTTGGAGAATGAATCGTGATGTTGTAACTTTAATAAAACGTGTGTAATATCACATGGTAAGAGTGATTGGAAGCAAGTGGAATCCTTCACTCTCCTTGGGATCTGTCTAACAATGGTGAATGAAGAACACTTGTCTCATTGATGAAGGATATCAAGCAAGCATGAGGGAAATGAATGGTAGAGATGAGAGAGTGAAATTTACAGTCTCCAAACTCATTCCTCATGAATAACCTTGTAATTCATCTTCTCTTCTGAATGATACCCCATGCATTACATTTCTAGGAAATTTCTGAGCTCCAATGAAGCACTAGCTCAACTGTAAATGTTCCTAATTTGAAATGGGATCTTAATGATTAATGGGGACATTTGAGAAGCCAAAGTAATCAGCAATGATGATTCAGGGGATCAAATTTATCCTACACATCACCATATAGTTGTTTGAACCATGCATATGAGCCATTAATGCACCCAAAAAATGGACTTCACATGCCTAGGAGGAATTGTGTGGGGAGTGAAGGACATCTCACGCAAGTCCCATGGGTGACAAAATGTGAAGGCTATGTAGTTGAATAAAAGGAGAATTTGTAAGGTTATTTTTTCTCAATTAAGGTGAGTCTAGTAGCCATGAGGTAGTTTTATTATGTTTTTTATTTTCCAACTGGTGATGCTTCTGCATATTTTTCTGAAATGTTTCTTATGGGAGAAATTGTAATATCCCAATTTTGACCCTTGGAATGTATTAAATCAGATTATGTAAAATGATGCGAATATCCTAGTATGAATTCCTAGTGTGGATGTCAAGGCCAAGGACTGACTAGTGAATGACTAGGAATGTATGCTGTAAATATTTCTATATGGGCCATGTGGTTGGATTGTCAGATGACTTAAAAGATATGTAAATAATATGTTTGAAAATAATAAAATGGTCCAAGATGGCTATGCAAAGATAACTAGAGGGGAATATAAAAGGGGGGATATGGGAGAGTAATATTTTGCCGAGTTCCATCTTTAGAACTTATCCAATTTCTACCATGTTCCTTAAATACGCCATTTACTTCATTTGACTTATCAAATCCAATCACTAAATTCATGTGTGAGGTTGGTGGGAAAGTCTTCTCATGAAGTTATGGAAGCATGGGATGACTATAATTTTTATGAAAAATGTAAGAGTCCTTCATTATATGGTGAAACATAATGTTATTTGTTTGGTCACCAATCCTCTCATCTCCATTGGGGGTCTATCAATCATTATGGGAGGCAAAATTTGAACACTATGGAGCCTTCATACAATTTTCCCCATTTCTAATAACCAGACCGTAAAATTAATTGGAAATTAACATTGTTGGGAGAAAAATTGGAGACATCAAAGTGAGGAGGATGGATATAGGTGAGCATAAAGGCTGGGAAAAATAGGAACCTTTACCTACTATTTATTTTCTTCTCTTGGATTCTTTAGAAGCCATGAATTTATTTTACACGAGGCTCTCTAAAAGCATAAAACATGTTGGACTCTTTCTACACACATTGAAGAGCACTGCAAAGGTTGGGTACTCTAAGGTACTATTGAATAGATAAAGAGTAGGATTTCCTTGTATTGTTTTAGGGTCCTATCCTAACACCCTACTTTAGACTACATAGGAGTTAGTTAAATAATGTGTGTAGTTATTTCATTTGAATATGACCAAGTAGTTAGTAATGGATAACGAATTTAAGAAGGGTCTATGTGTTAATTAAAGCCCGCTAAATAGTTAGGGTTTATGCCCAATAAGTAGTTAGGGCTTTGTCTATTGAAATCCTATTTAAGGAGTTTTGGGGCTATGGATTGTTTTATCAAGAACTGTGAAATGTCGTCCAACCTTAGAGGTGGGTGAACATTGTTTCCTAAATTGATTTTCATAATACAAAAGTTATTTTGCCTCATCTTTCTTATTTGTTTCCTTTTATTGAGTAAATTTGCATTATAATTTATGGTATTTCACGACATTCATCTCTATTTATCTTGTGAATGGATCTAAATTTCAAGGTTAAGAGCATCATAAGTGCTATCAAAGCACTTTCCCTAGCCAACACTCCATAATTTTTGTAGATTTATTTTTAGGCTAGAGACTTGTTTCAACGTCTTTAAATAACACAAATATCTATCATCAACATGTACTCTTATTGTTGGGGAAACATACATATAAAGAATACAATCAGTATTGAGTCATATTTGTTGGACATCATTGTAACCTCTGTTGGTATCCCTTCGAGTAGTTCCACATCAAACAACACCTATATGCATAATCTCACTTTCATGTACCCATAGGTGTATCAAAAGTCCCCTAGGAAACTTGAAACCAACTATAGATAATTTGATCAATCATATTCTTGATATAGTGGCACCAAGCACAAAATTCGAGAAGATTACTCTCTCACACATGGGTAGTGAGGTAGTACAACTAAGGGAACAATTGAGCGTTGTTAGTTAGTTCCCTAAGATATTGGGCCAAGTACTACTATTGGACCTTGCAAGTATATTTAAGAGAGCTGTAACACATGACAACGAATTTTCCTCAAAACCCTGGAAACCCTAACCCATGTCATAAATGCATAAAATTCCACATCTTTGTATCAAGAAACAATTTGTACATTTTATCCATACAATAACCCCATTCTATGTTACTAACCCGCTAATTTTTTATATCTTTGCATCCGAAAAGAATTTGTAAATTCTATCAGTTCAGTAATATTCCATGGAGAGTAATACTCCTATAAACGTGAAAAAAATTGGGATCCCTCAATACCCTTGTCAGAGACATATATCAAGATAATCCTTGCATTGTGGTAATATTTTTAGTATACATATCTAAAAACCACTTTTTGGGGGCCTGAACAATAGCTCATTTGGTGATACATCTCAAAATACACCTCTTTATCCATGGTTATTTTGAGATAAGTTGGTGTTAATCCTTTTCCAATCATAAGTGGTCCCATTCAATACACACCTGTAACCAGAAAAATATTAAGGACCTGACCAAGGATCTGCATATAGACACTAAATATTTGGCCTCATCAATCACATAATTGCAACAAAACTTAACTAAATCACCATCAATATGGCTAACCAACAACAAGTGATCAATCATGTTTCTCAACATGTGGAGCTAGCACCTAAAAGAGAGGATCTAGCTAATGAAGTATTTGCTAGTGGAGAACATGGCTCTCACACTCTTTCTAGAAACCCAACCTCTATCCTTCGAGGATAAAATCTCGTGGGACCGATTCTCGAAGGTTGACATGTAAGAATTTGATGGATGAAATCCCTTAGGTTGGGTTTCCCAAATGGAACACTATTTTTTTCTCCACGCCATTAAGGATGATCTCCAAAATTTAAAAGTAAGGGTTTTATATTTAGAATTAGAACATTGACTAATGGGAATGGTACCAAAAATCATATCATCGTTATGTCCCTTGGAGCCAATTTGTGAAGATCCTCCATCATCACTTTGAAAATGTCAGTCACTACTTGGGAAGGTTCACAAATTACTAGAGTGGCACAGTTCTGGACTATAGTATAGTGTTTGAACAATTGGAAATGTTCACAGATGGCCTCTCTAATTATGTTTTTCGAGAATGCTTCATTAGTGTCCTAAAGGAGGAAATTCAAGAACATTTCATTATGTAGTGACCCTCAACTTGGTTACAATCTTGTGATCGATATCAAGAAGTTCAAATGGTGATAAATTCCCAACCCAAAATGCCTTTCTTTTCAACTCACACTTCTATCACTCCTAGGACTCCTATTTTCAATACTTCTAATGCATTGCCATTAAGAATCCAAAAGTTATCTCTTGATGCAATGGATAAATGCCAACACATTGGAATTTTATATAACTATGATGACAAATATTTTTGAGGGCATAAATACAAGGAATATAAATTATTCCATTATGCAGTGACCCTCAACTTGGTTACAATCTTGTGATCAATATCAAGAAGTTCAAATGGTGATAAATTCCCAACCCAAAATGCCTTTCTTTTCAACTCACACTTCTAGCACTCGTAGGACTCCTATTTTCAATACTTCTAATGCATTGCCATTAAGAATCCAAAATTTATCTCTTGATGCAATGGATAAATGCCAACACATTGGAATTTTATATAACTATGATGAAAAATATTTTTGAGGGCATAAATACAAGGAATATAAATTATTCCAACTAAATGTCTTCCCACATGAACATGCATAAGATATCACCATGGATGTTACTCAAGAAGACAAGGGAGACAATACTACTCCACCCATGGAAAAACACCACACCTTGCAACCTCCTGAGGAGGAACCCCAAATTTCGCTCCATGGCTTATCAAGTTTCTCAGTACCCCAAACATTGAATTTAATAAGCTACATCAATCATTACAAAGTAATTGTCTTAATTTATAGTGTTAACACCCACACATTATTCATTGGAGAGTGGAAAAAGAAATCCATTGCTATATTAGGCATATAGCAAATGATGATATGATTAAATGTGGGGGTCGATGTGAAAATGTGAAGCTAAAAATGGGTGACTACCATCTAAAATACCACATGTTCGCTATTGACATGGGTGGTTGTGATGTAGTTTTGGGGGTAGAATGGCTAAGGACTTTGGGACTGGTCACCATGGATTTCAAGGACATATGTATAAGCTTCACCAAGGAAGGGAACACACATAATCTCAAATGGATTACCTCACATTCTCTAGAAATTATCCCCTCCCATTGTATGGAGAAGTTATTAAAGAAATGCCCTTTATGTAATATTTCTCTATCAAGTGCCATCCAAGTCATGGACACACCTCCAAGGGACATTCACCCTAAATTGCAGTTGGATCTCTCTAAAAATCAACATGTTTTTGACACACCTAAGGGATTACCACCAATATAAGTGGAGAATGACCATGGTATTCCCTTAATTATAGGAAATAAACCCCCCAATTTACACCCGTATCAAGAAAATATCACCCAGTAATTACTGAAAAGATCATATGAAAACTATTAGAAGCTATCATCATTCATCCCAACACAAACCCTTATTTGTCACTGATGGTTATGGTCTTAAAAAAGGAAGGAAATTGGCACATGTGTCCATATTTTTGAGCTTTCAATAAGTTAACTATCAAGGATGAGTTTCATATTCCAGTCATTTATGATCTCTTTGATGGGATTCATGGAGAATAGTTCTTCACAAAACACAACCTTCGGTATAACTACCACCAAATACAAATGAAAGAAGCTCACATACCCAAGAAAACTGTCGACATCCATGAGGATCATTATGAGTTCTTAGTCATTCCCTATGGCCTTTACAATGCTCCATCCACTTCCAGAGCCTCATGAACATGATATTTCGAACCTTCCTCCACAATATTGTGTTCACATTGTTAGTCAACATGGGGTGCTAATGGATCCGAGGAAAATTGAGGCCATAAAATATCGGCCATAACCCAAAATGCTTGAAAATATTATGTGACTTATTAAGGATCATAGGTTGGTACATGAGGTTTATGTAGAATTATGGGAAGGTAGCTACCCCATTAAAAATCTTGCTCAAAAGGAATGCCTTCATTTGGACCAAGGCCACAAAGTAAGGATTTTCATGTTTGAAAGAAGCTATGTGTACCACACCAGTCTTATAAGTACTTCATTTCATAAAGACTTTTTTACTATAATGTGACGCGTTGGGAAACAATCTGGGAGTAGTACCCAGAAAAGAGGGCACCCCTTAACCTTCACTAGTAAAAAATTATGTGATTGAAATTTGGGTAAATCTACTTAGGAGAAAGAGATGATGCCAATCCTTCATGTAATTGAAACTTGGAACCCCTATCTCTTTGGTGAGGACTTTCATAAACAAATAATCATAGTTCGAGTTATTTTTTGGAATAGAGGTTGTCATATCCAAAGAAGAAAAAGTGGATCACTAAGATGCTAGGGTATGATTATGGGACCATCTATAACAATGACAAAGACAATGTGGTGGTAGATTCCTTGTCTTGGAAAATATGAGGAAGACATATATCTATTTTCTTTATCCTCACCAATACCATAATGGTTAGTATAAGCACAACAAGATTGGTTGATCCATGATGAAGTGTCTAATATCATCAAACGATTTCACGAGGACCCTAATCATCTCAAACACTACACATGGCACAAGAGACCTTGCAGTATAAATGGTTCCTTTTGATGGTACCAAATTCATCTTTAAAACACCAAATACTATAAAAATTGCATTCATCTCCTATAATAGGACATTCAAGATTTTGAAAAACCTATGAATGCACTAGATGATATTTCTTTTGGGAAGGAATGAAAAAGGAATATACATATATTTGTGACTGAATGTAACACACTCAAAAGGAACAAGAGTGAGACAATGAAGACTCTAGGGGCATAACATCCATTCCCAATCCTAGCTACTATTTGGAGAAACACCCCCATGGATTTTATAGTAGGTATTCCAAAAGAAAGCAATAAATCATTCATAATGGTGGTAGTCAATTGAATTTCCAAATATGCACACTTGTGTGCCCTACAACACTTCTTTACTCCAACAATTGTTTCCCAAGTTTTCCTGATCAAATTTTTAATCTCCATGGTATGCCCACTTTCGTTATGTCAAATAGGGATCCCACTTTTACCAACAAATTTTGGGAAGAGTTTTTCAAACTACAAGGCACCCAATTGCAAAAGAGCACATCTTATAATCCCTAAATAGATGGAAAAACAAAATCAATCAACAAGTTCCTAAAAACCTATTTGATTTTTTTTATTCAAAAAAGCAACACTAGTGGGTGCAATTGTTACCTCTAGTTGAATGGTGGTATAATTACACTTACCATGATGATACAAAAATGATCCCATATGAAGTATTTTAAGTCCAACAAACACCTTCATTTATTGCATACATCCCAAAGGCCTCAATGGTACGTGCAATGGATAGTATGATTCACAATCGCAAAGTCATTCTCCACATGCTTAAGAAAATTTGGTTATGGATCAATATCATCGCATGAAACAACAAGTAGAAAAAAATCGATCAAGGTTCCTTTGAAGTAGGGGATCAAGTGTTACTTCATCTCCATCCCTATAAGTAGACACATCTCAAAGCTAATAGTCATCAAAAGTTGGCACCAAAATTTTATGACCCATATCAAATTATACAATGCATTGGATATGTGGCATAAAAATTTAGCTCTTCTATCACACTCCACGATCCACCTAGTATATCATGTTTCTTGTTTGAACAAGGTTATGGGGAAAAAAATCTATGTTCAAACTACCTTATCAAAACTTGATGAAGAAGGCTTCATTTGGCTCTAGCCAAGAGCAGGTTTGACCACCTAAGAGAGATGCCTCTGCCAATGCACTATCCAATAAAATCTCAGTTAGTGGAAGGATATGCAACCAAAAGATGATACTTGGGAACCATCTTCCATTTTGCAGTATTTTTCTCATCTCTATCATTGAGTATAATGATTTTTTTAAGGAGAAGGGTGTGATATGGTTCTACCCTAACCTCTCTATTTTGAGGATATTGAGGACTAATTTATTCATGCATGAGGCCATGTCCTTTGAATAAGTCCTATTAGATAGTTAGTTGATAGTTACTCAATGTGAAGGGTTATTTTTATTAATTAAGACCCACTAGGTGATGAACCCTTTCAATAGTGGGAGCACATGTAGATAAGGTTTTTGTTAATGATGCACTATATAAAGAGTAGAAGATTGTGTAATTTGATCAAGTATTGTTATTGTATTTGGAGCTCTACACATAAGAGGTTACCTCATTGAAGATGCAAGTGAACATTGCTCTCTCTTTTGGACATTATTAATTTAATATTTCTTTCTCAATTTTATCTATTTCTTTGTTGTGTTTTATGTTCAACTCTAGTTTTATATCACACTCTATATTTTTATTTGTA
This sequence comes from Pseudotsuga menziesii, assembly GCA_001517045.1. Lineage (NCBI taxonomy): Eukaryota > Viridiplantae > Streptophyta > Pinopsida > Pinales > Pinaceae > Pseudotsuga > Pseudotsuga menziesii. The sequence goes on along the minus strand of LPNX010995186.1, from coordinate 85,476 downwards.
ATTATAAAGTTAAGTACATTATAGAAAAAACATTATCAACCAACAATTTTAATATCTTACCAATTAACCATAAGCTCATTCAACATGATTGGTAACATATATGCAACTTACTAAAGTCTTTTATATACATAGATTACATAAAATCATTTATATGCACAACCGTTTACACTATTTATCTTTTGATATTTATTTAGTAACACCAAAATTTAATTGGTTTAGACAAGGTAAAGAAATCAACCAAAAATATCAAACTGATAAAGCCAAAACTCTAAATGACCAAAATTGGAATATTCTATTGATGATCGTAAAACCTAAACATAATGGTTTTATTCATGGGAATTGTATCCTAGACAACTTCACTACAATTTAGGAGGGGTATGTAATGGACCAATTCTACACTCCAAGAAACAGTATTTTAAAGAATGATTTTGAAAAAGACTAAAATTACATAGTATGAAATTTTATCCCCTCAATGCTTCAAGATTTTGAATTTGGACTCTTTTTCATTAAGGTAATAAAAACCCTCTTTGTAGATGCCTTAGCTTGCAGTAACATAATTAGAGTAAAATTAACAAGTCCGCTTTACTTAACCTTGTTTTTATGTGTCATCAACATTGGATATTTGAGCTACATGTTGACCTAGAAACTTGATCAAGAGAAAACTGGAGTCATTCGTATACCCAAAAAACACTATCTAGCTTTTCAATAATAAATTCACAAACGACTTATTTCTTACGATAAAGGAGGATGAGGAATCCTTCAAAAATATGCTATAATTTTTAAAAAATTTCTATGAACCCTTCCTGTAGCAACGAATGAGCTAAAACCCACTACCAAAGAAAATATCCATGCCAACTATCAAAGAGATTGGAGAACCTCTCTTGTTCTTGAACAAATCTTGGGAAAAGTTTCAAATCGTTGAGCATACCCTTTTCTTTCCATGCCTCCACCTTTGAGGTTTTCCAAAAGGTATTGCAAAGAGTAAAAAAAATGTGTCCAAGTAGTGTTAACCCCAAATTCACTTGCACAATTGGAGGGATAAGGTTCACTGATTTCTTATCATGTTGGTTTCGTTACTTGTGCATCCAAATTTTCAAAGTGAGGAGAGATTATTTTAAAGTTAACCCGATCAAATTTTGAGAAACTATTTTTGGTAGTTTTCTTTTATTTCAAGAGCTAAAGTTCTAAAGCCCGCATGCCAAAGATGTTTTCATATTATTGATCCTTGTCACATAACAATGTTGACGAGCCTATTTTGGGTGACATGCAAGCAATTTCAAGGGACTACTATCTTTAGCAAATTCGGGTTGTAGGGCATGTATGTGTTAGAAAAACTAGATCGCAGAGCAATAAAAATAAACAATAAACAAGATGGAAATATTAAAACACATTAGAAGAGAGACACATATATAATGTGGTTCATCCAAGATGGCATACATCCGCACAAAAATTTCCAGTTCTTTATTATTATTCCGTCTAGAAAAATGAAGGGATACAACCTGTAGCAACCCTGCTGCTCTTCCTCTTGTCTCTCTCAAAGTATCTCTCTCACAATCACAGAGATTGATTTTATAATGCTGCAATAAAATACACAGTCGTATTACCATGCCTTCCTTTTATAGGGGAATTAACATGGGAAAATACCACGGGTCACCCAATACTATGGGCTCACAAACTATTGACCAAAAAATATCCCAAAAACTTATTTCACCCCTGAACCCCTGTTAGGGGTTAGCTGGCCCCTAGACTCCCCAGCTGGGGGGGATGTCCTCCTCCCCCCAGATCCCCACGATACAATGTTCCCCTGCACGCCCCTGCTAGGACGAGTGTATAGTAAAACTAAGGTACAAACATGACTGAACAATAACATATCTATATCAAGAAGATTAGGCTCCACAACCAACAATATCCCACTTTGAGACTGATCACAACAACTCCACCGTTGCTGCACTTGCTAGACTATGTACTAGACTTTGGGCCTAGAAAATTATCATCTTTCAACATGTTTATAGTATTTTGGCTAGTATATATATTTTCCAACTTTAATAGTTCATCTTCCAGAGCATATCTTATGAAATGGTACTTGAGCTATATATGTTTAGTCTTCGAATGAAATGCAGAGTTCTTTGTAAGATGAATGGCACTTTGGTTGTCACTGTACAACCTACTATTCTTCTGCTTTTTACCCAACTCCTCCATGAACCTCTAAAACCAAATAATCTATTTACTAACCTCTATAGCAGCAACATATTCTGCTTCCATTGTTGAAAGTGCAACAACCTTTTGCTGTTTCGAAATCCAACTCACTGTTGTTCCACCTACAGTAAAAACACACCATGTGGTGCTCCTCCTGTTGTCTTTATCACCTGTTATATCATCATCAAAATATCCCTGTAGAAAAATGTATGAATCTCCAAAACATAATGCATGAGAAGCGGTACCTCTCAAATACCTTAGAATCCATTGTACTGCCCTCCAATGATCTTTACCTTGATTGTTCATATACCTGCTCACAACTCTAATTTCATGTTCAATATATGGTCTTGTGCACACCATGGCATATATCAAGCTACCAATTGCTGATGATTAGGGAACCTTGGACATGTATTCTATCTCCTCTCGTGTCTTGGGACACATATCCTTACTTAGTTTGAAATGGCTAGACAAAGGTGTACTAACTGGTTTTGCATTCTTCATTTTAAATATGTCCAACACCTTTTTCTATGTACTCACCTTGACACAATGTATATATGTGATTTTTCCCATCTCTTGTTATTATCATACCAAGGATTTGATTTGCAGCACCCAAATCCTTCATCGCAAATGATTTATCTAATTTATTTTTGAGAACATTTATATCTTGCATGTTAGACCCTGCAATAAGCATGTCATCCACATACAATAACAAGATGATATATCTTCCATTATATAGCCTCTTGAAATAAACACAATGGTCAAAATGACATCTACTATGACCATGTTCTGTCATAAACTTATCAAATTTCAAATACCATTTCCTTCGAGATTGTTTCAGGACATACAATGTCTTCTTCAACCTGCAAACCAAATTATCCTTCCCTTTGACCTCATACCCCTATGGTTGTTGTATATAAATATCTTCCTCCAAATCCCCATGGAGAAAAGTTGTTTTCACATCTAATTGTTCAAGATACAAATCTTCTACCACCGCTAGACTTAAAATAGTCATAATTGAAGTCAATTTAACAAGAAGAGAAAATATTTCACCAGAGTTTATACTTTTCTTTTGTGCAAAATCCTTTACAACAAGTCTAGCCTTGTATCGCTTCTTACCTCCATCTTATTCTTTCAACCTGTAAACCCATTTATTGCGTAATTCTCTTTTATCGACAGGAAACTCAACCAGATCCCAAATCTGGTTTCTTACCAATGAGTCCATCTCCTAATTCATGCCTTGCTCTCACTTCTTTTTAGTTTCTACCTGCATTGCTTCTTCATAACATTCTAGTTCACAAGAATCTGTCATCAATAAATCAGATAGTGAAGGAGATAATTGTTTATGGGTTCTACTTAACATGGTAGATCTTCTTACACTTGTAGGAGTTTGAGGTATTATCTATTGTTATTTATTTTATGGTACCTTTGGAAATTCATTTTCTTTTATTTCATTAAGCACTATGTACTCTGTGTTTTTATTTTCATCATTTTTTCTTGCAAATGATCTTTGTACACAACCTTTTCATTGAATACTACATCTCTACTACTAATGATTTTGTTATTTTCATAATCCCATAAACGATAACCAAAATCATCAACCCCGTATGCAATAAAGATGCATTTCTTAGATTTAGCCTCAAGATTTGTTCTATTTTCTTTATCAATATGGAAAAATGATTCACAACCAAATGTTATAAGAAACGAGTAGTTTACCTTTTTACCTATCCATTCCTCCTCTAGAATTCCACCAACCAAAGCGCTTGAAGGTCCTCTATTGATTAAATAAACAATAATATCTATAACATCAACCCAAAACTGTAATGACAACTCTGCATGCAATCTCATACACTTTGCACGTTCCATCATTCATCCTATTCATCATTTTTGACATACCATTTTCTTGTGGTGTTCATGGGACTATCTTCTCTTTGCGAATCCCATTGTATTAACAATAACTATAAAAACTCCTTGCTGCAGTATTCACCTCCATTATCAAATTCGAGAAATTTCAACCTTTTCCCTATCTCACTTTCAACTAAATATTTCCACTTCTTAAAAGTAGCAAACACATCATATTTCTGTCTAATGAAATAAAACCAAGTTTTTCTAGTTGCATCATCAATAAAAGTAACATAATAACAAGCGGCACCAAGAGATTGTACCTGACACAGTCCCCATACATATGTATGCAAAAGCTCTAACTTTTCACTCCTCTTATGTTTCCCATCCCTGAGAAATATAACTCTTTTAGGTTTTCCATAAACACAGTTCTCACAGAATTCCTAACTTACCTGCTTCAAATCTGAAAGCAATTTCCTTGAGTGAAGAATCTACATGCCCTTCTCACTCATGTGGACAAGCCTATGATGCCACAATGCTGCACCTATTTCTATGGAATCTACAGAGATAGAATAATAAGTATTATGAGTACATAAATACAACGTACCTATCCCATCTCCTTTTGCTATTACAAGTGCTCCTTTAGTGATCTTCCACCACATTTTTTCGAACGCAGACAAACAACCTCTATCTACCAAATTCCACGTTGAGATCATAATTCTTTTTTATAGCAGGAATATGCCTTACATATTTTAGCTTCCATTCATTTCCATTATTTAACTTAATATGTGCCTTACTCATTATAACAATTTTACATGGTTCATCATCCCCCACTAAAACATATCCAAAATCACCTGGAACATAACCATGAAAGAATTTCCTATGGGGTGTAGCATGACATGAAGCCATTGAATCTACTAACCAATAATTACTAGTAATATCTAATCTAAGAATCAAAGCATCTTGTAACACATCACATGCTACATTTTCTTCTTGAGTAGTCTCCTACTGCATGCCCCTTTCTTCTTTGGATCTATCTAGTCTTTCTTTAGATGTCCTCTCTTATTATAGTTCCATCACTCTATATTTCTTAGTCTACACTTGGATATTCCCTTTCTAAATTTTATTTGATTACCTGGGATCCTTCCTCTCTCCCTTTGTCTTCCCTTGCTCTCCATGGTCAATGCATTACCTGATTTCTCATCTATTATTTTTCTTCGCATTTCCTTGCTAAGAATAACACCAACGACATCATCAAATTTAAGAGTGTTTGGACCAAGGACATAGTTACTTCCAACCATGAGCAAGCCATTCCATATTTCTGGAAATGAGCATAGGATTAGAATACCCCTAACCTCATTATCAAAGTTCACTTTTACAAAACTTATCTAACTATTAATAATATTAAATTCATTTAAATGGTCAGCAATAGATCCACCTTCTGACATCTTCATATTAAATAAACACTTCATTAAAAATACCATGTTGGAAGCCAAAGGTTTTTCATAGGGATTATCCAATGCAATACTGATGTTCCCGGCCACTGACGAAGCCACACACAACTGTATTGTTCTCAATGCCTCTCTGTCAAGAACCTCCCATTCTTCATCCTTCATAGTTGCCAATCGTTTTGTTTTTCATCCCAATGGTAGGTATATATCCTTCTAGTACATATAATCCTCTATTTGCATCTTCCATAACTGGTAGTTTTGGCCATTAAATTTCTTGACCCTAAACTTTTCTTCTTCTGTCGTTGCTACCACTCGAACTAGGAACCCTTATTTTCTGTGACTTTACCAGCCAATTATACCTTTTTGGCTCTGATACCAATTGTTAGAAAAACAAGATTGTGGAGCAATAATGATAAACAATAAACAAAACACAAATATTAAAATACATTACAAGAGAGACACAAATATAACATGGTTCATCCAAGATGGGCTACGTCGACACCAAGATTGTCAGTCATTTATTATTATTCATTTTAGGAGAATGAAGGGATACATCCTTCAACAACCCCACTACACTTCCTCTTCACTCTTTCACAATCTACCTCTCTCTCTAAAAATCAAATAGATTTCTTTTACAATGATACAATACAATACATAGTTGTATTACAATGCCTTCCTTTTATAGGGGAATTACCATGGGAAAATACCACAGGTCACCCAATACCATTGGCCCACAAACTGTTGGCCAACAAACATCCCAAAAAAATCTTTCAAGGTCTTTTCCCCTGGACCTCCCAACCGGTTAGGATGGTCACCCCGCCACCCCCTTGCTAGGACGAGTGTATAGTAAAACTGGGGTACAAACACGACTGAACAATAACATCTCTGAATCAATAATATGAGGCTCCACAACCGACAACATGCCTACTCTAAGCACATATTTGGGGAGTCTTCTGCAGGAATATGAGAATACTTGAGAACCACTACTTAGTTGTAGTGATTTCATATTACCATAGTTTCAATGATTAGTGGTAGGTTGGTAGTGTGCTAGTAGTGATTTTCCTTACAAAATAGTTCCCAAATCATTTTTCACACAAGTAAACGGAGAAATAGTTCTATTAAGCAACATGATGTTAGGGGTAGAATTGTTGTGCAAGGTGTTTTCCAGTGAGTTTATTGATGATAGAGGGAATGACAACCATATGTATAATGTTTCAAAATTCGTGATATTGTTTACCACGCTTAGTATTTATGAATTTGGAAAAGAAATCGTTGTTCTAGTTATTGATTATTGTAGAATTTTTCATAGAAAAATGGTATCAATAAGAAGATTCTCTATGAATTTTTGAATCAACATACAAACCATACTTCACACATGTTATTTCTACCAAATGTTCATAATGATGATTTGAAATAAAAGACAATTCTCTAAGCAGTTTCATCAAGCTTTAGTGATCTCAAATAAACTGTATATTCTTTATAATAGCTTGGTGAAAGATTGTTACTATTGCAAGATAATGTGGGTATAATGTTGTTGTTACACCCAAATCCTGTCACCACCATGTGATAAGACCTTTGACTTACATATTTTCCCTTAATCCTAGCACTTGGAGTGGAGACCCATGTTGTTTGTCAATATTTCATGAAAATACTCAGCACCACGCTTTCCCTATTGACCATGAGTGGTACATTGATTGCACCACCTGTATCTTGTTTTCTATAAGTGGTGCCACTGCCTATGGCCTTTGTTCCATAAGCATTTCTAACCTAAATCACTCTATCATAAGAGGAGAAAAGCGGTACCCTAGGTAAAATGGGAAAAAGAGAAGTTTCTCGAGGCTTCTAGATCATGAGCCCTGTGTCTTCCCTTATCCCTATCATAGTGGGTCAGTTGAGCTCAAGATCCCCCATCATAGGATCTTAGAAGCCACCTCACCCACAAATCTCTCAACCATTCCTATCCATTAAGCCTTATAAATACAAGCTCATGTCCATGGTTGAGGGGGAGAACTATAGAGGTATTATTATGATGTTGGATTCACCACTTGGCCCAATCCATTTGAGAGCATAGAGAGAAAATTTGGAGCTTATGGGGATGAAAGTGTTGGTTTCATGGATATGCATGTCGACACTAAGGCTTAATTGGTTGTAAAATTCTCCATACATCTTAATGCAAAGCTGATTTCCGTCCCACATTACTGTTGTTTTGATTTTGCATGTAAATGTTGTTAGATTCCTTAGTCACTAACATGGATAAGTAGATGATCTTATGGTATCTTTGATGTGTTTGCATGTTTGATCTGGTTGTAGGTACATAGGTTTACTATCGAAGTGACATTCCAGGTGTCTACAACATCCAGGGAGGGTCTTCATCCTTTGTCGTTCACTCATTTGTTCTAGATCTGAACCATTCAGACCAGAGGAACAGCTTCTATCCATAGAAGGTGAAATATTCTTGCTTACAAATATGGAGACTCCACTGGGGAACAGTGCATATATCAGTTGATCTGATCTTCCTCAATTCTTGAACTCTTGTCCGAATCCAGGCTCCATCCCCAACTCTCTTCAGTCAGATCTGCCATCTGACTTAGTGAATTTTGGTTTGAAACTTTCAGATCTGTTCAAATTTGAATTATTTAAACTTTTTATGCTCTTTGTTACTATCAATCCATCAATTTTTACCTTGATCTGATCAATTTCTAACTTGATCTTGTGTTCTCCTTATGTTTTGGATCTATTCAGGGAACCGCACATGTCCTGTTGGCGAGGAGCGATGCCACTGCCTGAGTCCAGTTAGCAATACATGGTGCCACCGCTTGAATCTAGTGAGCAAGAAGTGGTTCTGCCTCAAAATTTCCTGTCAGCAACTTAATCTACGCGGTGCCAGGTAGGCCCTGTTCTAGACTTTGTGTTTTGATTTTTGTGTGTTTTTGGCTTACTTTTTGATGAAAATGAAGTGTATTTCTGCAGTCGCTTTGATTGTTATATTCTTTCTGCATTCAAAGAGAGTTTATGTTTCTTGCATTGGAGTTTACATTATTTTCTTTGCTTGAAACCTCTTGCTCCTTTCTATAGATATTATTCGTTGGAATTGGAAAATATACATTTCGTTTTCATGTGTAGGCTTTGGTTTGTTTTGGACTTGGAATGCATGAGTGATCCATGTTGTTTTGAGTCTTTCTTTGCTTGGGGTGATTCTTGTTTCATTTTGCATGCTGATTTTTTCAATGCTTGGTAGGAAAGACGGGTTCTTCGTTTCCTTGTCTGTTTCAAAGAGAAGTTTTATTTTTCTCTCTCCTTTGCGTTATTCACAAGCATTGTTGAACGATTTTCTTCTTGTTTTGTGCATGATTGTTTGAAATTCTAGATCTTACTTTCATTAAGAAGAAATATCTGTTTTTAGCTTTGCATGCATTAGAGTTAGTTTTATTTGGAAACATTAGTGAAATCATCTTTCCATTAAGTTTTGATGCATCTTTTTCAAGCATGAAAAGATAGGAAACATTTTTGGTTTATTTATGTTTGATGTTCTCTATATCTCTTTTCTATTTTCCTTGAATATTGTTGGGGTGCATTGATATTTCCCTTTTCGTTTGAAAAGATAGAATTGAATTTGCATTTGGGTGTGCATTTTTTGGAAGAAAAGTAAATCTCTCTCTCTCTCTCTCTCTCTCTCTCTCTCTCTCTCTCAGGTAGAATTTCATTGAAGAGGAAAACTTGCATTATCATATAGATCAGTGTGTATCTTCTTTACATTCAAGTTTTCACTCCATGGTTCCACCTAAACGCACAAGATAAAATTAATGGTAGTACTAGGTTAAAACTTTTAGCAATTTGAGTGATAAGTTAGAGACGTCTTTAGGCATTGTTAAACATACGAGTTGTCATTACTTTTCTGCATTACATCCTGGGACTCGCATGGTTCTTCCACGTACTGTCGGTATATCGAACGTCCTTTCATGTACCCTTGAGGTATATAGAAAGGTACTTCACGTACTCGATTGTATATAGGAAGGGCCCTTATGTATGGTCATGCATTAGATAGCACTACTACCGATTTGAGCTCCCACGTACCTTGCATATATCGGGAGACCCTTTTAGAAATCCTCAAACCATCTGAGTTATCCTTTTGGCCTGTCCTATGAGGTTCTTGACTCTTATCCACTCCTTTCACATGTTTGCTTGTTGCTTTTAGTTTGAGTATTTCTTGCTTGTGCATGGTACTTAGGGAATGCTTAGATATTTTAGAGATGGCATCCCAATCTGGGACTACCACTCAAGAGGTCCCTTTCCAAGGTGTAGCTTTTGTATTCCCTCCAAGTGAAGGTATTGGTCCTCCCTTTATTGCCACTCTAAATCTTCCTGGATTAACTATAGGATTACCGGTCTGGCTGTTTAATCCGGTAATTCCTTTTACACCTAATTTCTCAAATGTCACCTCTCCTCTGGGAAAGGATCAACCTCAACCTAATCCCTCTCCTTCTTCGTTGGTTATTGCTTCATCCCTTTCTTATTCTTCACTTGACCAAAGCTATATGGTTAGTATTCATGTGGATAAGAAGAAGAAGAAAGGGAAGGGTAAGAAGAAGAAGAATAAGAAAGAGAAAAAGCAACAACCATCTGCTCTTGATGGTGCTCATTCTAAGAGAACACTCGGAAAACCCAAGTTCCCTTGTAAGCTTTGCAAGGGGGACCAGCTTCTTAAGGAGTGTCCTGGTCTCTCCTGTGTACAAGAACAGTGGTCTAAAAGGTCCAAACCGTCTATGTCATCAACCTCTGATCATCATGTTGACAATACTCCCTCAACCAGTGACCCATTGGTAAAAGGTCGTAAGGGTAAAGTCTTGTATCCTTGTTTGATATGCAAGGCTATGCATCGTACTTTTCTTTGTCCAAGCATGGATGAATCTTCATGTTGGTTGGAAAATATTACTGATCATCAACAGGTGATTCCAACAAGTGATAGTAAGTTATCCCTCAATCCCTCACTGGTTTACCAAGTGGTTGATTTGGATTTATATGTGGTTGATCCCACTCTTCCTTTGGAGAGTGAAGTTAAAGTGGTTAAGTCAGTGTCATTTCCACCCGATTCCTCTCTTCCATCAGAGAGTGTTAAGACTGAAGTTGTCTCTTTGACCAAATCTTTGTCTTGTTCTTCTCTTTCATTAGAGAATGAACTTAATCCTGCTGAAGTTTTTATGCTTCATTCTGATTGTTCTCGACAAGAGGAAATTTTGTCTATTTCGAAAGAACCCTTTCTGAGTAGTGAGGTTATTTCCTTTGACTGGAGTAACCTAACAGAGTCTCGTCTTCATTCGAGTGTTCCTTTCCATATAGTTGTGAATGTTACTACTAGGCGGATAATTCACACTATTGTTGACGAAGGGGTTTCTGTTAGTATTATATTCTCAACTGCTTGGAAATATTTAGGTTCTCCTCAGCTTGTGCCAGCCACCGATCAGATACTGGATTTTAATTGAAGACCTACTGCACCTTTAGGGACCCTTCCTTATTTTCCTATTACATTAGGAGGGAAAATTGTCTGTATTGATGTTATGGTGGTCCAAGGTCCTTTAGATTTTAATCCACTCCTTGGATGTGATTGTGTTTATGCCATGAAGGTTGTTGTGTCCACACTCTTTAGAGTTATGCATTTTCCCCATGATGGGAATATTGTGACCATTGATCAGCTTTCTTTTGTTACACCTGACCATCGCATCACTCCTAGTAATCAGACTACCCTAAATGTGCTGCATGTTCTTGTGGTTCCCCCCCTTCTTCTAGTTAGCTTCTTCCCATCATATGTAAAATGGGGGGCATAGTTCTAGTCTATGGACATCATAATGGAGCTAAGCCACTAGCTTTTAGGTAATGGGGGCAACCGACCAACGTCTGGATATCATGTTGGGTAGGAGCAGGTTAAAGAGCATAGTTTACTTTTGGTTTCAAGATCGTTAAAAGATAAAACCACTCCTTAAGCATAGTTTACCTTTTCGTTTCAAGCTTGCATAAAAATGAAACCATGTGTTGAAAAAAATTCTCATTCTATGTCAAGCTCGTTAAAAAATGAAACAGGTGCCTCTGAGCAAAGTTCCCATTCACTTGCTTGATTCTTGTTCTTCTTACCTCCTTGGTGAACATTTTCACATTAGTAACCATGTTTTTAGGTTGGGTATGGAAGAAGAATAGTCAGACGAAATGAAGCTTGGGGGGCATGTCGAGCCCCTAGCAACCATGTTAGGGGTAAGCTTCACTAGCAATCATGCAAGGGGAAAGATTCCAACCTCTGTATATCATGTTAATGGGATTTTTCAAGCATAGTTTACCCATTGGTTTCGAGCTTGCGTAAAAATGAAACTAATCTTCGAGCATTCTTTCAACTGATATTCGAGCTCGTTAAAAACAGTAAGATGGTGTTGAGCTTAGTTTTCATTTTTTGTGCTCTGGTTAAAACATGAAATTTGGTTTGAGATTAGTTTCTTAGTTTTTCGTGCTCTGGATTCAAACATGAAAAATTCTAATGGAGTCTTCTTTAAACTCTTTTCGGGCTCCTTAAATACGAAAAGATTGTCAAGCGATATTATCTTCTTCACGCTCGTTGAAGCATTTGAAGAGCCATATTTCTGACGGTAGGTTATCTCTTTTTCGGTTCGGATAGACTATTTACAAAAAGGAACACTCTAGACAACCATGACTAGAAGAGTTCTCTGAGGTATGATTTTACACTTTTTCGGGCCTTAGGGACTAAATCATACAAAAAAGGACCCTTTTGGAGTCTCCTTCTGTATTCGTTCAGACTCTCTAAACATGAACGATATCGATTTTTCTTTCATTAGACTCATTAAATTAAACATTGAGAGACCTGCTTTTGGGAATGAATCCCTGCTCTCTCAGGTTCGTAAAACATATGAGTTTGGACTTGTCTTTAGACAAGCTATACCGAGTGTTTGTTACCCTCTTTGAACTCGTAAAACCGAAAATAGGCACTCATCGATCATGATGGGGAAAATGGGAAGGGAATCATTTTCCAAATAAATGGTAGTAGTTTTTCATTACCTTTGAACATTACACTTGTCTTCATATCATTTCAGTCAATTGGGTATTCAGCTGATCTCTGTGACGATCCACTTTCATGAGTCATGCAACTCCTTTGAGTCTTTCAAAAGAATGCATTGTCCACTATTGCATCATGAGTTTGTCCTGTTCATTCATGTTGCCAAGTATTTTGTCGTGCCACCCAATGTTCAAAGGGAAATTGAAATTTGTTTTCCTCTGCAGTCAGAACAGTCTCTTTGTCAGTACTTTTGAGTCAATCCTATGGTTACTACATTCACATCATTCTAGAACTATGTTCCAAGTTTCGTGTCGTCGATGTGGGACTCATCATGGCCCTCCTTCGATGAGATTATTCCCATCAACATCAGCTCATCATCCATGAAATAGTCTTAGAAACAAAAACTTAGTACCTTGAGATCTGTATTCCTTAATGACAGATTCTCTCTCTCTCAACATAGGTTCACATCATTGAACTTTGATCGATAGAATCAACTAGGTGTTCGACATCAGGACATCTATTCACACTTAGTAGATTGTACTAGGGTACCTTGGGAATCGTTGACGTCAATGGCGATCTCCCTCGCACTTGTTAAGGGTTCACATCATTGGCCGGTAATCAAGTGGTTTCTACCATGTTTGACTTCAGATCATTGTAATCACATGGATAGAATCGTACTTTGCAGAAGACGAGACAAAGACCCTGGGTATTTGTTTAAAGCGCTCATTGCTTTTCCCCAATTTGCGATGGATTTTTGTATATCTAGCATGGATCCACATTTGTATGGTCATGGCTATGCTCAAATTTGTATCTATATGACATAGATCTACATTGTATGTCTGGTATCTATGTCCAAGTTTGAGTCCTCTATCACATGGATCTACGTTGTATTCTAGTAGCCATGCTTGTTTATTCCTCCCATGGATCTGCCTTGTATTGGTCTATAGTCATGGGTTGGTTACTTGTGTCTATGAGTCAAAAATACTGATGTACTATAGATTCCTACTTGACAACATGCTCCGATCGAGCTGAAATTTTCGCCTCGAAGTGACAACTTGTTCTCTCAAAGATCTTGCTTATCGTATCCCTCTAAGACTCACACTTTGGGGGGCATTCTGTTACACCCAAATCCTATCACCACCATGTGATAAGACCTTTTACTTACATATTTTCCCTTAATCCCAACACTTGGAGTGGAGACCCATGTTGTTTGTCAATCTTTCATGAAAATACTCAGCATTGCGCTTTCCCTGTTGACCATGAGCGGTACTTTGCTCACACTACCTGTATCTTGTTTTCCATAAGCGGTGCCACTACCTATGGCCTTTGGTACATAAGAGTTTCTAACCTAAACTGCTGTGTCATAAGAGGAGAAAAGCGATACCCTCGGTAAAATGGGAAAAAGAGAAGTTTCTCGAGGCTTCTATATCATGAGCCTCGTGTCCTCCCTTATCCCTATCATAGTGGGTTAGTTGAGCTTGAGATCCCCCATCATAGGATCTTAGAGGCCACCTCACCCACAAATCTCTCAACCATTCCTATCCATTGAGCCTTATAAATACAAGCTCATGTCCATGGTTGAGGGGGAGAACTATAGAGGTATTGTTATGTTGTTGGATTGACCACTTGGCCCAAGCCATTTGAGAGCATAGAGAGAAAAGTTGGAGATTATGGGGATGAAAGTGTTGGTTTAATAGAGATGCATGTCAACACTAAGGCTTAATTGGTTGTAAACTTCTCCATACATCTTAATGCAAAGCTGATTTCTGTCCCACATTACTACTGTTTTGATTTCGCATGTAAATGTTGTTAGATTCCTTAGTCACTAACATGGATAAGTATATGATGTTCCGGTAGCTTTGATGTGTTTGCATGTTTGATCTGGTTGCAGGTGCACAGGTTTACTATCAAAGCGACATTCCAGGTGTCTACAACATCCAAGGAGGATCTTCATCCTTTGTCGTTCACTCATTTGTTCTGGACTTGAACCATTCAGACCAGAGGAACAACTTCTGTCCACAGAAGGTGAAATATTCTTGCTTACAGTTGCAATATGCCAAAATATATAAAATGTAATTATGGCAGTTAGGTTATGCAATTGTTTATTAGCCAAATAAAAGGAAGCATGATGTTAAATTATTTGACAACTCCATTATTAAAATAATTCATGTTTCTATATTGTGCATATTGTTTAAAAATAAACATGGTATCAGAGAAATAACAAATCCTATGAGCCTAAAGTCTTTCCGCACTAGTTGTGGTTGTAAGAGATCCATCCTCTATATCAAGGGTTTGAAGCCATTAATTTGAGAAACATCCTCCAAGAGATAATGGAAATGCATGATATAACAAAAATAACAGAGCACATAAGGAATTTTATTGATCACAAGCCACTTCAAGGGGTAAATGTCCTTTGAGCAATCTCAATACAAAATAACTCGTGGATGCCTTCATTAGCCTCAACATATACATATATAATAAGTCTAATCTAAACAACTATTACTCCCCATGAATGTGGGATAGTACAATATACTCATGGGACGACTTACAAAGCATATGTGTCCAACAAAAATATACTAACGAAATAAAGAGAAGGGTTGACATGGGTTTGGCCGCCACTTCTATACTGCATGCAAAATAGCCATCATTTCCTTCTCATATGTAGAGGCAGCTAAATTATTACCGGAAAGGGATTTGTTGGTGAAATAAATTGGATGTTAACCTTGAAGGAGATCAACACCAAGTCGAGTGTCCCAAGCATAACTCTCAATAGTGAAGGGCTTGGAAAAATCGGGCATAGCTAGAACATGTGTGGTACACATAGCTTTCAGTTTTTCAAATGCACACTCAACAACATGAGTCCATGTAAAAGCATCCTTTTTTAGTAGAGTTGTTAATGATCTGCAATATTCCTATAATCCTTGACAAACTTGTGGTAGTAGTGATTTATCCCCAAAAAACCATGAAGGCTCTTGAGTGTCTAAGGATGCGGCCAATTTTTCATGGAATCTATTTTTGTAGTATCTACGCAAACCCCTTGTGATGAAACAATATGCCCTAGATACTCTAATTATTCCTTCCCAAAAACACATTTAGATTGTTTGGAAAGGAGATGATGATCACAAAAAAATTTCAGTACAATATTTAGATGTTGTAGATGCTCAACCCATGTTTTACTATATATGAGGATATCATTAGAGAAGACCAGAATGAAGTTTTGAAAGTAGGACCGGAATATTTTATTCATCAATGAGTGTAATGTGGAAGGATCATTCATGAGGCCAATGGGCATGAACAAAAACTCATAGTGGCCATCATGTGTGTGGAAAGTCGCTTTAGGGATATCATCCTTATGAACCTGAATTTGGTGATACCCAGAACAAAGATCAAACTTGGAAAAAAATGAGCACCATGAAGCTCATCAAGAAGCTCATTAACAATAGAAATTGGAAACTTATCCTTTATTTTGATGTGATTAAGTGATAGAAAGTCAATGCAAACGTGGCATGACCCATTTTTTTTTTCGAACAAGAAGAATTGGTGAAGAAGAGGAACTGGTAATGGGGTGAATAATACCTAGCTTCAGTAAGTCCCAAACAAGCATCTCAATCTCTATAATTTGGTGAAATGGGTTGTGATAGGACCTGATGTTGGGAGGGATGCTCCTAGGAAAGAGAGAAATACCCTGGTCCTTTGGTATTGAAGGTGGAAATCCCATTGGTTCAACAAACACACATGCACATCCATCCAAAATTTGTTGTAGATCTAAGGGAGTAGTGGAGACCGTTGAAGGTTTCATCTGAATGAAATGGAGCTGAACGATGACACCATGTGAATTCTTCTTAAGGATATTTTCCATGCGATGTGAACTGATGATGCCAATAGACCCTAGTTGTAATCCCTTTAATGTGTTTTTTTCCCATTGACTGAAAATTAAATCCAAATTTCCGCAAAATCCGATAAGATGGGTCCAAGTGCGCGTAACCATTGAGAGCCCAAAAACACATCGCATCCTCCTAAGGGAAAGGAAAACATGTCAGAGCACAAGTTATAATCTCCAATATAGATTCACTCATTATGACACTTCCCTTTGCAAGGTAAGGTGCCCCCATTGGAAATAATGACTTCAAAGCTGGAGCAAGGATGGACAAAACAATCATCCTATTTGGCGATCTGAGGGTCAATGATGTTATGACTTCTACCATAATCAATGAGTATTGTAAGAGGGAGATTCTTGAAGAAACCCTTGACCCGCATGGTTTGTGGGGTGGTGACTCCGACTAATGCATGAATAGATATCTCTGGATGGTCTTCCTAAGTAGGAGGGTCAACAGGCAGTTGCTGAATGCCATCCTCATCATCTACGGGATCCATAGTATCGTCAAAAAGTTCAGGTTTAGGTAGATAATCCACATCCAAGAGATAGATATTTTGCTCGACATAATAATTCCCCTAGTTGAATTTCTCATCACAATTATAACAAAGCCCTTTTTCTCTACATTCCTGCATCTCGGCTTTAGACAAACGCTTGATAGGAGTGGTTCCAGGAGTTGGCATGATTGGAGGTCTTTCGAGAACCATATTTCTGAATGCAACAAAAGTGGATTTGGAGGACGGTTGAGCTATGATCTTATATTCTTCCAACTTAGAAAACCCTAGGGCTTGCATCATTGTGTTGGGACATAACATTTTAACCTCATATCATATTGCATCCTTCAGATCACTAATAAAACAAATCTTGTAGAATGCAACAGGAAATGCTTGTGTGATTGGCCAGATTCTCAAATTTTTTTTGACACTCACTCACAATGTCAATTTGATGAAGTTTAGTGAGTGCTCGTGTGAATTCATCAAAAGCACTAGGGACAAATAGTTGAAAAAGGAGTTGGCAAAAATCTGTCATGTTTGGCTCTTCATGAGCCTTGATGTACCAACAGAACCTTTAAAGGGATTCATGTTCCAAATGAAAGGATGCAAGTGGTACTTTGTTGAAATTAAAAGTGTTATGCATATTGAAATATTGTTCCTCCATGTATATCCATCCAGTTAGATCATTGACATTGCAGCGAGGAAAATCAATCTTCGACCCATGAAAATTGTCAGAAGAAGAGAACCCAGTGTCTACAGAAGTCTCTGGTTGTCATCTATTGTCAATGGATGAATGTTGAAGATGGAGGGCAAGAAATTTTTCATTTGGATCTTGGATTTTGGTATTGAGGGATATAATTTTGTCTTCTATTTGTTTGTTTTCTCCAGCACGGGAGACAACCATAACTAGGAGTTTATTTTTTTATTTTTTATGGAAAATGGGTAGAAAAACAAAAACATAGAGGTTTTTAGAAAAGGAAAATTTGGAGTTGGAAAAAAATCAGGGGGGTAATTGGGGTTGGATTGGGTTTTGGACACTTTTTGAGAGACAGGGAAACAAAAAATGAGAATTTCAGAAGCAGGGTGAAAGAATGGGAAAATTTGGCAAAGAGGGAAAAGGAAGCAGAATTAGGAAATGAACACTATGGAAAAATTTAAAGGTGATTGGGTGAGAATCAAAAACGTTATGGAAAACCCTAAAAATAAACAAATGTAGAATTTTGGGCTTTGGGGAGTGGAATTTGGGATAGGGTCCTCAAGAGAGGAAATACAAAGAATGGAATTATAGGGGTTATAGTGAATTTTTAAAGGAAACAAAGCTAAAACAAAGAAGATATGGAGAAAAAATAGTGTTTTGTTTTTTCAATGGAATTGAGCTGTGGGGGCTCTGGATAGATGTAATATGTGCTTTATCAACTAGAAAATATATGGATCCCAGGTATGTTTGACTTCTTAAAGGTTCAGGGGATTCACTTTACCACCAATGTTGTCTAACGACTTGCGTATTGGGTCAGTACCCCTCATTCCATGGCTAAGGTAAAGCTGATAACCACTTTAGCACAAACGATAGCTCTTGGTTTTCCTCACAGGTGTGAACTAGTCAATCATGTAGGGTTCATTTTCCTTTTCACTTGGCATGTCCTCTCAATGGCCAACTACTTCAAGTTTATTGTGGTACTCCTCACAATGAGTTTTAGGGCTATGCCCAAGTACTTCCCACAGTTAAGCAGATAGGGATTATTCCATGATATGAACTTGCAATTGAAATGAACAATACAAATACAAAGAAAAATCACTACTGCCATAATCACAGTGCCGGGAAGCATTGCAAAATTAAAAAAAATGGCATAAATCCCACCCAACAAGCCCAAGAAAGTCCTCTGATACTAGATGTGAGAAACCTCCTCCAATAAATAATGAAAACACATGATATAACAGAAATAACATAGCACTGAAGTAATTTTATTGATTGTAGTTAACTTCGAGGGGGAAACCTACTTTGACAAAGCTCAATACAAAATAACTCATGGATGCCTTCATTGGCCTCAACACATACTTATATCTTAAGTCTAATCTAAAAAACTATTACACCCCATGAATGTGTGATAATACAATATACTCAGGAGACGACTTACAAAGCATATGCGTCCAACAAAAATATACTAACAAAATAAAGAGAAGGGTTGACAAAGGTTCCTACCAATTAACCATAAATAAAATAAAGAGGGAGTCATCAAAGGCAATTGTGTTCGGATTCATCAAAGGAAATTGTGTTCTTAAGTGAGAACCACCAAATCGAAGAGAGACTTGAACCAATCCATTAAAGAGAGATTTGAGCCATTATAACTCATTGCATCGAAGATAGGTGAAGCCATCTCAGGATGAGTCAAAGAGAGTTTCAGGTCACCATTTGTTGTCTCAAGTCACATCGAAGAGAGCCTCAAGTTTCCAATCAAAAGTATGTTGAAGGGGCGTGGAGTCATCTTAAGTTGCCTTTCAAAATCCATCAAGTTATCGAAGTAAGGTGAATCTGTTGGGTTACAAAAGAGAAGTTAGACCCACAATTAACTTTTCAATTGATAAGAATCTAGCTGCCATAAAACCCTAGCCACCAATTACTTATGAAAGCAAAGTGAGCCACACTATTATTTTTTTCCATTGATTGTTGTTCATGAACTGAAGATCAAAATCTAGTTGCCGCAGAACTCTAGCAACTAATTGTTGAGTCAAATTCGAGTAGTCACAAGGATTCAACATCACAACATTTGCTTTTTCAAGAGAAATCATAGGTATTCAAACTGTTCTTTCATTTATAATTAAATTTATTCTTTCAAAATGGAAATTCATCTAGAGAAGTTCAATGAATACTATTTTCATACATTGTTGGACCTAGGAAAAGATTACAAAAATTTGGTCAAAAAAATGAAGATTCTGGTCGCAAGACAAGCAAAGACCGTGACAAAATAATTTGTGACAAAAGAGGAGAAGAGCAAGTCGAAACGAGGAGTTCGATAGAGTTTTGGGTAAGAGGTAGTTAGACTAATAGTATATTTTGGGAATTAAGTATGATTGTAAATTGGGCCAATAGTTCCTATATTAATGTAACAAGATGTTTTGAGTTAGTAGAACAACCTATCAATTGATAGTTAAGAACCAGCCGACGGGTGAAACAAGAATTGTAAAAATATTATAAGGTCGATCCAAGCTGTGTGGGGACGACAGAGACTAAGAATGATGGACAAGAGGAACAGAGAGAGAGAGAGTCCTAAACCTAAGAACATGAGATGAGTAAAGACTTAATTGATTGTAAAGAAGATCTAGAGAAGAGTCTGCATGTTGTGTGCACAGACCAAAGGAATTTAAACATTACTCCTACCATATGAAGAGCATCTTTGTCATTTCTCCCATATGGGTTTCCATGTTAAACATGTGTCTTTGTGACTTTGATATATGTGTTTGTCTATGAATGAACTATTATGAGTTTGTCGAATATCTAATGGTATAATAATATAGAATGTTGATTAATGTGTGTTAGACTCTATATATCTTACATGTTGTCTATGTGTGTCGACGTATCAATATGCTTTATTCTCTAATCTATGTGTGATGTCAGAATTCCATTCCTTGGATTTTGTCAAGTGGGATGATGATGTTGTGACAAGAAAATCCCCTTCTATAACTGCAGAAAACTGGTTCTGGAATTTACCATAGATATCTCAGGTGAGACCTAACTTGTAGCAGCAGGTGTTGCTGATAGATTTATACTCTGTGAGGTCGATATTTTGGGATTTGTTGAAGAACAGGGAAGTTTGAACCTGGGTCAGCTGAAAAGATGCCAATAAATGGTTCCATTGTCAAGACCTGAATCATTCTAACATGGATATGTTTTGGCACCTGATGAAACTGGAAATTCAAGTTTGGGTTGATTATAAAGCACAAGAGTTTGCACATGAAGAAATTAAAGGTTCGCGAGTGATCCCGATAGACTTTTAGAAAAATATATTTACACAGACATTCATGAGATTTTCTTTAGTGAATTTCCCACTCTATTGCATGAGTGGTTGTCAAAGCTAGCAACTAAGAAGAATTTTTTTCAAGGTGGAGCATCCATAGAGAGGAGTCCTTAGGTTATTCAACATCTTAAAACAGTTAACAATCCTATATCTAGGATTGTTGACTTTTGGGTTGATAGTATTATGGAGGGATATATTATTGAGATTGCATTAGATACTATTAGGTCATACAATGAAACATAAAGAGTTCTTCCAGGAACTTCGTGGCCGCTATTTGAAATCCTTGAAACTATGGATAAAAGTGATGGTATGTGAAAAGGGATTCCGAGAATGGGGTCCGAAAAATATATCTTTGTGTGCGGAGACCCAGGGTAATGTCGCAAGAAATATTTTTAGCAGAATGGACCAAAATAAGCTGATATGTTTCCTATTGATAGAGAGATTGAGAAAGAAGGTGGATGCTTGAGGAGTGGAAGAAGATCTCGGTCAGGAAAGAGAAGAAGAACTGTGACAAGAAGAGGAAGTTGTAGCGCGACTAGAAGACGAGACTATAAATTGGAACCACACCTCAACGAAGAATCCTGTGATGAAGAGGAGGAATATAGGTTTATATCTGAAGAAGAAGAAGAGGAAGTACCATATCCAGATCAATACTACGACATACCTATGACCCCACATACATCTCCAGGACCTGAGGTAAGACCTAAAAACACATCACCCAATGGTTTTGTCAATCATAATAACTGTAATAGTGGAAATAGTAGTAAAGGAATTCCTACTTGTGGAACCTTTAATTCAAAAATACCACAAGTACATAGAATGGTAGGAAGTGATATAAATTTACTTATATTCAATGGGAATGGGTTAGAGGACCCTAAGTAGCATTGGTTCATATGCAAATATGAGGCTATAAAAAGATCCCAAATGATTAAAACCTTTAGAGGTTGTGCGCTTGACTGGTATATGAAATTATCTGTGGTTCTAGCAAGGATCCCTCAGAAATCATTACATTAGATTTGGATGGGATTGATAGAAGAGTTCAAAAATCATAAGTCTAAGTCACAATGCATCACAGAATTAAAAAATATCAAGTAGTTGCTGACTGAGTCTTTTTGGGACTTCGAAAAAAGATTTAAAACTATAATGGCCAAAGTAAGTTTTCAGATGTTAGATGTCCAAAACAAAGAATGGTTATTGCGGCAATGATACCAAATATATGTATTTCTTTGATGCAATAGAAGATTGTATCCCAGAGAGAAGATCTCAAGATTGCCATGAAGTTAGAAGCTTCACTGGTCAAAGAAACTAACATCGGAATGATGCAGATATAGTCACAACTTACTAATGTCATGTTATCAATATAGGACATAAAGAAAGGAAAATATGTATAGGAGGAACTCTGGTGTACAAGATGCAGAACTAAAGGCCACCATAAAACTCCTGTCCAACACTCAAGAATTATCTTGCATCAGGAGTACCAAATCCTATAAATTCATAAGGAATGACCCGATGTATAATTTGTTAGACCATAGGACATTGGTTGGAGGAATGCTTTATAGAAAATAGTTAGTGCACTAACCAACCTATATTGTAAATTTTGTCAATAAGTGGGTCATGATGAGAAAGATTGCAGGGCATATCAATTACTGTAGGAGAAACAATTGACACATATCTAGTGAAAAATGATGAACATATGCAAGTCGAGTGAGATCAAGGACAATGCTGTCAACCTAAGGGGGTGGTATTTTTAGAGGCTGGGTCCGAGGAGGAGGATTTGGTCCTATAAGGGGACAAGTCATTTGTTATAATTGTGGCCATCCTAGACATTTTTCAAAAGATTGCATTAATCCTACATCAACATGTTCATATTGTAAATCATTGGACCACATTGTTGAAGAATTCCCTCAACTGATTACTAAGTGGTAGGGCAGAAACATAGAAAAATAGAACCCACCTCAAAATTCCTATCCAAACATTCAAAATATTTTTGCTGAACTGTAGGAGCCTAATATTGCGGTCACACAAGAGGAGGTGTTGCAATTGGAGGAGATCAAGAAGCGCCATATGAACAACCAAGAGTTTGAACAACACCACAAAGCAAAGTGTCATTTGATGTCTAGAAAGAAAATGAAGCATTCTTCGATGCGCATCATGAGTTCGTCGATAGAAATTAGGCATCAACCTACAATGCTGTCCCAATATCGAATAAAGGACCAATGTTAGAAATGCCTCAACGATTTGAACAATTATTTCAAATAATATCAATAGAGAAGATCAGTAAGCTGAAATATTTATTTAAAAGTTGTTTAACTTTGATAGAATAGAAGAATGTTGTGGTAGAACTAGCAGCTTTAGTCGAAGAACCTCAAAAAATGTGCATCTAGAAAAAGAAAGTTAACCACATTGGAAAAAGATTGAAAACTTGTCATGAGCTAAGGTTGAACGCTCAAATAGGCGATTATGACATGTATTATATTATTCTATACTTGGGATCATATGTTAATATTCTCACCAGATAGAAATGGGAAAGTATGGGGAAGCCGAGACTAGTATGGTCTCCCATTGAACTGATATTAGCTAATCAGTTGAAGGTTTTCTACGTATTGGTTGAATGACACAATTAGTTCCTGTTGAAAAATAAAGAATCAATACCTATGCATATTTTTAATTTATAGACATTGCCAATGATAGAAATACTTGTACTGCACTTTTGGGAATTGACTGGGCTATTGACAATCAAACCATTATAAACTTTAAGAAGAGAATATTAACATTTAAGGATGCAAAATTACAAGTGGTCACTCCAATTGATCCTTTCGAAGACCAGAGATATTTCAAGTAGGTAAACAGAGAAGGATAAGATGGATATTTGGATCATATCTACAATATTACTTCTGTGATGGATGACTATGTTAATCCAATAGCCAATATAAAATGCAGTTGGAGAAGTACTAGTTCCTACTACTTGGACTCATGAGAAGCTCTAGAGAACTGGCAGAATCGACTACATGAAGTATAAATGCATAAATGTGCAAGAATCATGAAATTTGTGCGATGGGTAGGTACAAAGGGATGTGATCCACCTACCTATGAAGGCTTACCTAACTTGGAATCCTTTCTTACATATTTTAAAGAGAAAATAATTAAAACTCAACGCTTGTTATCCCTAGATATCGCATTGAAGGCTGCACCTGCAAGATGGTGGGTTTCATAAGTATTCTATTTTAGAATGGACTTAACACTGAAGATTGCTGGAAGTCTGATTTGGAGAAAAATTGCTCTATATTGGTAAGAAATATACAGGTTTGTCTAATCCTGACGAGCATATTAAGCATTGTCGCGCAACATGGAAGAAATCACCGCGACATGAATGGGTCCATCAATTTGTACAAACATTGGAAATGATATCGAGAAAATGGTATACGTCAATTGAGATGTGAAGAGAAACAAGTGTCTGGGAAGAGCTAGCTACTAGTTTCACGCATACATTTGAGTTTGCTGATGATAATCCGACAATTGATTCTGATTTTTAAATAGCAAAAACTAAGATCTTTGAATATATTCCCGTGTCGATGACAAGTTTCCATCAGACCAGCATGACCGTTCAACACTGTATGGAGTGCTATAGTATAACAGGTGAACCTGATGATGATTTTCCACACGGCATAAATATTTCTGAATCTGAGGGTACCCGAACAGAGGAGGGGTTAGGGATATCAAGTGATAATTTTTTTGTTCCTCTTAAAGTAAAGAAAGTAAATATTGGTTCTCCATAGAACCCAAACTTTTCCAATATAGAAGACTATTGGGATGATGAGACCGTGGGGAATATTATTGACTTATTACGTGAATTCCAGGATCTGTTCCTCTCAAAAAATTTAGATATGAAGGGAATTGTTGGTGATCTGGGAGAAATGAATATTCCCTTGAATCCCGATGCTAAACCTATCAAACAATGAAAATATAGACTCAATACAAGCTATAAAGAAAAATTCAAGATAGAGTTAGACAAAACAGTAGATGAGGGAATTATAGAACCCGTCGATGAATCTGAATGGATTAGTCCTATGGTATTGCAATACAAGAAGACTGGTGAAGTCCATATCTATGTCGACCTGAGGAAACTAAATGATGCATGCCTACATGATCCATTTCCGACCCCATTTACAGATGAAGTGTTGGAGAGCGTCGGAGAACAAGAATTATATTAATTTATTGATGGATTCTCTGGTTACCATCATATAAGAATTGCAAAGAAATATCAGTACAAAATGAACTTTGTGACAAAATGGGGATGCTTCCAGTAAATGGCAATGCACTTTTTCCTTAAGAATGCTCCTGCTGTTTTTTCTAGAATAGTTTTAGCTGCTTTTAAATATTTCATCCATAAATTTATTGAAGTATACTTTCATGAATGAACGATATATGGTATAGTAAAAGATAGCATTGAGAGTCTCAGAATGATGCTCGACCGATGTAGAAAATTCCATATTTCTCGTAATTTAAAGAAGTTAATTTTTGTGCCCCTTTTGGAATCTTGCTAGGTCATGTGGTTTGTTGAGATGAAATACTAATGGATCCTACCAAGATTGTGATTATTATCGACCTACCACCACCTTCGACATTGAAACAATTGAAAACTACCTTGGGACATACAGGGTATTATAGAAAGTTCATCAAAGGATATGCAAAGGTTACAACCCCTATGGAAAAATTGTTGAAGAAATATGTCAAGTTCCAAAGGAATGAGCAATGCTAAGAGAGTTTCAATGTTCTTAAAAATAAGATAGTTACAACACCTAAATTGGTATTTCTAGACTAGAAAAAATAATTTCATGTGCATGTCGATGCATCATCTGTTGCACTTGGTGTTTTACTTGCATAACCAGGTGAGGGTTCTATTGATCACCCTATTGCATTTGCTAGTAGAAAAATGTCGACAATGAAAAATAATTATACTACTACCAAAAAATAAGGACTTTCTATGGTATATGCTCTCCAAAATTTTTGTCATTATCTTCTAGGAGGACTCTTCAAAATGTATAAATATCGTTCTACATTGAATTGTTTGGTCAATAAGCTAGTGTTGGGGGGGAATATTTGTCGATGGCTTGTCCTATTCCAAGAATTTTACTTTGATATTATTGTCAAACCGGGTCGACTAAATTCAAGAACGAACCATATATCAAGGTTAGAAAGTGAAGAAGAGCTTGTGAGTCTTGATGATATTATTCCCAATGCACAACTGTTTGTAGTTAAAATGATGGATGATCACTATAAGGGTATTGTACATATTTTAACTACAGGATATGCACCAGAAGGCTTTAGTACAACAAATAAGAAGCAATTAATTGTAAACGTTGCAGATTTCTGGTTGATCACATGGAAACTATTGTGAGAAATTATAACCATAGGATAACATAGGAGCATTAGTGGAACTCAAAAATCAAATTTGGTGCAAAAACCATTAATTGAGAAGCAATTTACACACACAAATGTGAACAGAACCGGGATAATTTTAAACTTTCTAACATAAAAACATGTTATCATCAGGTTTATAATACATTTGGAATTTTTCACGAGGATTTGGAATCCCAATGTGAGTGTACAAGTCAAAATTGCCAAATTGGCATCAATCCCCCCTAGGTGGGCCAATCACGCCCCAAATCAACCCAAACAACCATGAATTGATGACTGGATGTGGATGAGATGATGTGGGTCAATTATTACACCTTGGCATGCATGGGTGTGGAAATATGGGTGGTTTAGAGTCTCAATGTGGCATTAAATGCACCAAATCAAGCCAAAAATGGACAAAATCCACCTCTAGCGCTCCTAGTCAACCAAGATGTCCACATTCAATGAATGGGAGTGCACCAAAAATGATGAGGGTGTACATGTGGCTGGTTGACTGAGCTGGAGTGCTCATGTGGGTGTGAATGCCCCAATTTGACTTGGTATTTGTCCAACTA
The DNA here is from genome assembly GCA_001517045.1 of Pseudotsuga menziesii. Classification (NCBI taxonomy): domain Eukaryota; kingdom Viridiplantae; phylum Streptophyta; class Pinopsida; order Pinales; family Pinaceae; genus Pseudotsuga; species Pseudotsuga menziesii. The sequence goes on along the minus strand of LPNX010995186.1, from coordinate 58,583 downwards.
AGCACCCCTAGTCCACCACATAGTGTATTAATGCAAAAATGCAATACAATTGAGTAAGTAGTGTAACTAAGGTACTAAAGAGTTGGATTAATGTTCTAACACCCTCCCTTAATCCAAAAACTAAGTACATCTCACAAAATTATGGAGGCCTTGGCAACAATGGCTCAAGTCACCTTAATTACATAATTCAGAAATTTTATTTTCCCATATAAACCGAGGAAAAGAAGGAAAACCACATGGGAAAAAACCTTCCCTCAAGAATGGACATGGGGATCAAAACTACAAAAAATAGTATAAAATCACCATCGGTCACTCACCCCAAGCAAATATCTCAGGTAAGTGAAGGTATTCTATGTGAAAACCTTGGTGAAAATGTCGGTAGTTTAATCGGTGGATGGGCAATACTACAATGAAATCACACTGTCATGCACTAAGCTCTGGATGTAGTGCATATGGATCTCAATGTGATTTTTCCTATGCCTCTAAACTAGATTAGTAGATATTTTGATGGCACTTTGATTGTGCACCCAAATGTTTGTTGGAGAATCAATTGTGACACCGAATTCCCGAAGAATTCTCTGCAACCAAACACACTGTGTAGCAGCATTGACTGTTTCTATATACTCGGCCTCTACTGATGAAAGTGAAATGGTGTGATGTTTCTTAATTTACCAAAAAAATGGGACCTTCAGAAATGATAAATACAAAACCTGAAGTTGACTTCCCATCAGTGGGATCTCCAGCCCAATCTAAATCAGAAAATACAGCTAGTTGAAGTGAGGAACTAGCTAAGTAGTGCACCCCAAAATTCTTTGTACCCTGGACATACTGGAGAATTAATTTTTATGCCATCCAATGGAGCTCATGTTTCTGGTGCATATATATTTCTACAGAACTTACAACATAAGACAAATCAAGTCTTGTGTGTGTGAGATAGAGCAAGTTTCCCACTAGTTTCCTATAGAGTGTAATATCTACCAATGGAGAATTGCCAAATTCATGCACATTGACGCCAGAAAGAAAGGGAGACTTGGATGCCTTACCCTCATCCATGTTAAAATTATTTAGAATGTCTTAATCATACTATGGTTGAATCAGCTTTATGCCCCTTTTACTTTGCTCAATTTCCAAGCCCAAAAATTGCCTTAGCAATCCTAGGTTAGTCATGGAAAATTCACTATGCAAAGATGACTTAATTGAGCCAATTGAATTGGTGCAGTCACCTATAATGAGAAGGTCATAAACATAAAGAACAATAACATGAAAAATAACATCATTTTTCTGCAAATACACATTAGGGTATGATTTTCATTTAGTGAAACCAATAGATAGCAAAAAAACATCCATTTTTAATACCAAGCCCTGGGGGCTTGCTTGAGTCCATACAATGATTTCTTCAACCTACATAACAATGAAGGATCCTATTGTAAACCTTAAGGTTTCTACATATATATATATATATATTCTCCTTTATCTCACCATTCAAGAACGCACTTTTAACATCCATGTGGTGAACTTGCCAACCCTTACTAGCTTCCATTGCAAGAACTAGTCTTATGAAGTCCATCTTTGCAACTGGTGCAATGGTCTCTGTGTAATCAACACCATGGACCTGAGAATATCCCTTAGAAAATAATATTGAATTATTTTTCATATCTGAACCATCATCATCAAGTTTGGTTCAGAAGACCCACTTGCATTGGACAAGCTTCCTCTTGGGAGGAAGGGGGACCAATTCTCATGTATTGTTCTCTTGGAGGGACTGAAATTATTCTTCCATTGCTGATTTCCATATTGGGTAATTACAAGATTGATGATATTTATAAGGATCAGACCCAATCAGAATATAATAGTGATCAGTAATATCACTATCACTTGCAAAGGAAGCATTACTAGTTTGTGATCTAGTCTTCCTAGGCTCATGGGGAATTCCTGCCAATTCCCATGCAGCTTGAATGGTTTTTTCAGACCACTTGGGCCTTGATGGTGAGTCATATACAACAATATCATCTTCAACCATATTTATATTAGACATATCAGAAAAAATAGAGCATGTATCATTACTTACATCTTTGAATGGTTGAGGAGAGGAGCATTCCCCTGGTGCAAGATCGAAATCAGGAATTGGATCTTCTTCAAATTTCACACTTATTTCAAAAAATGTCTTGCAAGTGGAAGTGTCAAAGAGTTTATAGCCTTTAGTATCCTCACCATACCAAACCATAATGCACTCCTTTCTTTGTGGCTGCAAGGCCTTCCTCTCTTCAGAAGGGATTCTATCCCATGCTCTAGTTCCGAAAATCCTGAAATTTGAGACATTTGGTTTTGGCCAAACAATGCCTCATAAGGTGTATTTACTTTTACTAATTTGTGGAAGACTCTGTTTTGTATGTGTGCAGAAAAACTAATGGCCCCAGACAATGTTTTGGGACTTATATCCCTTGATTCTATCATGCAAGTGTCCATCTTCTTGAGAGATCTATTCTTCCTCTTGGCCACACCATTTTGTTGTGGTGTGTAGGGAGTTGAGCATTGAATTTGGATGCCACACTCCTCACAAAGGTGTTGTAGGTTCATGTTTACATAATTATTCTCATAATTAGTCCTAAGGACTTTAATATTATTCCCATTCTAATTTTATACCAATTCCTTCCAAATCTTCAAGTGTTCAAACACCTCAGACTTGAATTTGAGGAAGTACACCCAACAAAATTGAGAGTAATCATCTATGAATGTAAGTACAAAACTTGATCCACCATATGATGGAGTGGGAAATGGACCAATCATATCTGAGTGTACCAACCCAAGTGGTTGTGTGTCTCTCCTTTCCTTCCCCTTCTAATAGCTTTTCTCTGGATGTTTCCCAACTATGCACCCAATGCATGCTCCAGTTGATGATTTGATTTGTGGAAGTCCTTCCACCATCTCATCTATGTGTAGTGCTTGGAGGTACTTGTAGTTCATGTGAGAAAACATCTCATGCCATAGCTTGGAAACCTCATTATCATGTGATTTAAGTGCTTGATCATTGGAAGTGGGGATGAAGTTAGAAACTTGTACATCCTCTCATGGTGGTCTGCATACCCAATTGCAATGAATTGGTCTGTTGAGATTTCTGAAATCTCTACCATGTCTGGAGTGAAGTTCAATCTCTTTGACTCTCTTGTATGGTTAATTTGATATACTAACAACAATTTTTCTACAAGGTCTGGTACATACAACACATCACTGAATAAACCATGCTCTAAGTCAATCCTACCAATCCCCTTGGTCTGGATTTCTGAATCATCCCCCATTCGAACTATTGGGCCAACATTCGAACTCATGGAGGAGAAGAGATATATATTTTAGATACCATGTTCCTAGAAGCCCCTGAATTAATGATAAAAGATGAATATTTATAGGTACCTTCTACCAAAGCATGACATTTGTCCTTGTTTTCATTCGAATGGGAGGTTCCATCCTTCTTCCTTACGCCGTGAGGGATTGGAATGTTGTTCTTCTCCAGTAGCTACGCCATGTGGTCAATGGTATTTTTCATGCATGAGCTCTTTGGATGCCATCCCTTGTGGAAATAGGTGCATTTGGTCTTCTCTTTCCCCCTCTTTTCCTTCTCCTTGGGAGGATTCAAACCCCCATCACTAGAGTTGGGTTTTTCTAGTTTCTTCTTCTCTAATAGCTTCAAATTCTTGGGATTGGGATTTCCCTTTGAGGAATTCAAAAATCCCATGGATAAGGCTTCATCCTTGGTATTTATTGTACCCATTTGGAATATATTATCTTGCTCTTGATTTAGAGACTCCATGAAGCTAGCTAGACTGGGCATTTTCCAGTTTCAAAGTGTTAACTTGCCGGAGTGGAATGTGCTCACAAAAACTCAGAACTCTAGCCCCAACTTTGAAAGTATAGACATCATCAGCTGGTCCTCTTTATTATCAATTCCACATTGTTTTATATGCAACACAAGTGACTTAAAATTTGTGAAGAATTCTAGGATAGTGTCATAGTGCCCTGTGCTCAAGATGATAAGCTCATTCTCAGGCTGGTGTCCATGTAGTTCATCATTTTTCCCAAACAATGTCTCTAGTTTTACCCAGAACTCATTGGGTGTTGTTAAAATATCAATGTGGAACACAATATCTCTTGAGATGCTCAGCCAAAACAATTCATATGCCTCATCCAATCTATTGAAGTACTTGGCTTTCTCAACAACAGAGTTTGGCTCCACCTCAGTGCCCATGGTAACTCTGTAAAGACCTTTGTCCCTAAATTGAATCACCATCTCTTCCTTCCAATAGAATAAGTTTAAAGGTGTTAGAAATATGTGGGTAGCTTCCATTTCTACCTACACTAATGGTGAAGAAATTGTCGAATGTTCTGCAAAAACACAATTCAATTTTATCTGGAATTCCTCTAAAAATGCAGCTCAAGTCACTCTGAATTTGTTCACAACTCAATAATATCAAAAATACTCTGATACCATGTGATAAATTCAAACCATAGGATAATATAGGAGCATTAGTGGAACTCACAAATCAAATTTGGTGCAAAAACTAGCAAAAACCATTAATTGAGAAGGAATTTACACACACAAATGTGAACAGAACTAGGATAATTTTTAACTTTATAACATAAAAAAAGAATTATTATCAGGTTTATAATACATTTGTAATTTTTTGTGAGGATTTGGAATCCCAATGTGAGTGTACAAGTCAAAATTTCCAAATTGGCATCAATCCCCCCTAGGTGGGCCAATCACTCCCCAAATCAGCCCAAACAACCACGAATTGCTGACTGGACATGGATGAGATGATATGGGTAAATTATTACACCTTAGCATTTGTGGTTGTGGAAATATGGGTGGTTTAGAGTCTCAAGGTGGCATTAAATGCACCAAATCAAGCCAAAAATGGACAAACTCAGCCTCTAGCACTCCTACTCAACCAAGATGTCCACATTCAATGAATGGGAGCACACCAAAAATGATGAGGACAGACATGTGGCTTGTTGACTGAGATGGAGTGCTCATGTGGGTGCTAATTCCCCAATTTGAATTACCATTTGTTCAACTAAGCACCCCTAGTCCACCACATAGTGTATTAATGAAAAAATGCAATAAAATTGACTAAGTAGTGTAATTAAAGTACTAATGAGTTGGATTATTGTTCTAACAACTATATAAGATGGGACTAGATGAAATACTTCGTTTTTGTGCTCTAGAACATGAGCGATCATTGGTATTAAATGAAGCACATGATGGTGTCACAGGAGGTCACTAAGAAGAAAAAGCTACAATGCACAAGCTATTATAGGAAGGATTGTGGTGGCCTACTATGCATACAATGCTAGGGATTATTGTAGCAAATGTGATATTTGTCAAAGAATTGGAAAACCATCGTAATGAGATGAGATGCCACAGGTACCACAAGTGAATTTGCAGGAATTTGATAAATGGGTAGTTTACTTTGTGGTTCCCATTAACCCACCAGGAAACGAACAGGTGGATGTTATATAATCACAACGATAGAATGCTTAACTAGATGGGCTAAAGCAACAATGGTAAAAGATTTAATTGCTGCAACTACTGCAATATTTTTATTTTACCATGTTGTGACCCAATTTGGATTTCCACAAATTTTGGTAAGTAATCAAGGTACCCATTTTGTTAATCAGCTGATTAACAAGTTAATTGAGGAATTTCAGATTCAACACCAAAAGACAACACCATATCGTCCACAAACGAATGGCATTGTCTAAGCATTCAATAAGGTATTGGAGAATGCATTGACAAAAATATGTAATGTTCATAGGGATGATTAGGATTAGAAGATACCTACGGTATTATGGGCTTATCATGCAAAATGTAAAAATTTTACAGGACAAACTCCATTTAGATTGGTTTATGGACAAAAAGTTGTCATGCCACCAGAATATAATGTACCGAATCTCAAAATAGCTGCAATTACAAAGATGACAAATGTTGGTGGTGTAGAGGAAATATTGTCACAACTAGTACAATTGTAAGAAGATTGATTTGTCATGGGATATCATGAGTGTGTAGAGGAGAGGCAGAAATCCTGACATAACCATCACATTAATTTTAAGCAGTTCCAGATCGGAGATCTTGTCCTCCTATATGACAATAAAATTTTGAAGCGTCCTAGAAAGTTTCGAACACATTGGCTAGGACCATATGTTGTCATCCATTACTGAAGGAGGTGCAGTCCAATTACAAAAGTTAGATGATACACCCTAAATGGAATTCGACTAAAGCCTTATCAGGATAGTCGCACTTCAATTGACTGGAAAAAGGAAGGTAAAAAAAATAACAAAAAAATCCCAAGTTTATTATTTGTAGCAAGAATAGAATGTTGTCGTAGACTATAGGTATGTCGCAAGAAAATTTTTTGTCGCAAGTATAGAATGTTGTCGCAGACTAAAGGTCTATCGCACAATGGAATTTTGTCACAAGAGACTTTATGTTGTAAGAAGATTGTTGTTGCATGATGGATTTTTGTCGCAAGTGACAGTTGGATAACCGTTAATTTGAGGTAACAGGATATTTTGGTGGCATGATTTTCAGTCACATCTTCCATTGATGCACAATAAAAACCTGATGTACTGATAAGTGAAGTGATGGTTTGATTGTTGATTTTTATTGCAATGATTGGAAAGATTGCTCCATGTGACATAATTAGCCTCAACCTTCTACATTTATTGTAGGCCCACATAAGCGAACAACTTTTGGCATGCATAAACCTCTTTCATCTTTGCATCAAAGTATGTTCATTAATTCTCATCCAACTGACTAACTTCTAGGGTTGATTTATCTATCTATAACTAATTTGAAGCTGAAGCTATCTGACTGCTATGTATATACTTATGTCAAGCACTAGTACTGTTCATGCATCTGGCATCGAATTTCCTCCTTCCATTACTATTATTCAAGATCCTCCAAAATTTGTCTCATAACCTTCAATGACCAACACATCAAGAAGAAAATAGACAAGCCACATAACTGCTCTTAAACAAAGAATAAAAGCTCCCCATGATGCCGAAGAAACTGGATCTGGGTCAGAAAACCTATTGACTGGTTATTTTATTCCAAGGTCATATGAGGCACCTAAAGTGTGATAATTTATTCACAGTGGGATCTAGGAGCCAAGGGGATTCTCACAGTTCGATATTACACACAAATTATGCACAAAACAACAAAAAGGGTGAAAATATCATACAAAAATGTAGTAAATAAATGAGATAATTATGAATGTACAAAATGTAGATATGTCTGGATCATGTTTATATTACATTAGGGATAAATTGTTAGCCTTTGGAGGCCATCTGGATGCATACATGTGTCAGACTATGATTTGACCCTCAAACCCCCCTAGGTGGAGCAATCAGATTCCTAACCATCCCAAATGGTCATGAATGCAAGTGTGAACATGGGTGAGGTATACTGGATCATAAATGAAGGAATTCTAGGCATGGGTGAGCACATGGGTGAGTGGGAAAAGCTTTAGGAGGAAATAAATCACTAGTACAAAATGAGGAATTAGCTACTAGGTGACTAAAAATTCTAGTCACCACAGGTTTTTCAAGTGATTTACTACTAAATATGAGCAATTTTGATTAATCCAACTATAAACAACTAAAATTAACGACTAATTTAGTCACCATTTAACAGATATGACTAGATAATAAGTGACAGAATTAAAAATGACTAACATAAATGACTAATTCAGTCACGACATAAAAAATGACTAGCTAGAAGAATATGAATTAGTCATTTATGTAGTAATTTTTAATTGTTTCATGAAAAATTGCAAATTTGACAATGAAGTGTAAACTTTTCAAATTTTCTACCTTCTATTTATAATATTGGTGCCATGCACCTCGATCTTCAGAGATCCAACAAAGCAATTGCACGAATTTTCTCTCTATCATCTTTATCCCTGCTGCACCAATGAAGCAAACTTGGTTAAGCGCATGCCAAAAGAAAATTAGGTTCCTACATTAATTATGAATTAGGCACTAGAACCAGTACCATATTGATACCTAGCTAAAAGCATAATAGCTAGTATTTTATCCTTCGACAATGTAAGAGTCCCTGCAAGTCCCATACATCTTAGGTGCTTTTCTAACTTCAATATAAATTATATATTCATGATCTATGACCGTCGAACGTCTAGTTGCACCAGTCGACTTAGATTCACCAAGATGAGTTCCTTTAAACATCATTAGACTTTCCACACAAACTATTTGACAAAATTCCTAATTAAATATGTGCTCTCATGTCGTCTGGTGATTTTTTTTGGTATTGGATTATTTGTCGAAGAATGGTTCTAGTCGATCAAATATGCTTGATTAATTTACCCTATAAAAATAGGTGTTAGGAATTTGCCTCACAATTCACCTATTGTACATAAATTGGATTTGGACCCTAAAAAAGTGTTAATGGAGGAGCTATCGTCCGTGGTCATCCCCTTAAAGAAACATGTAAATATTTCTACAACTCTTGATTTTTAGTAATCCCATTGAAGTCGTTGAGAGTTTGTTTTTAGTTTATTCATTAAATCTTCTTGCTATACTCCAAATCGCATGTGATTAGGATCAGAGACCCTCAACTTTGCAATTTGTATTTTCTAGGTCCATCACTATTTTTCGTTTGGCCTGACACTTACCCTCAGTGCTTACCTCTGTAAAAATACATTGAAGAATAAGCCAACAATCAAGAGTAGAGACAAAAAACATTTAGAGAAGGCATAATTTACTTTACTTATAGAGAACAACAAAAAAAGTTTTCAGGGGAACAAAAAATAGACTATAAGTTAACTTGGAAGCGATACGACAGACTGATTTCTCAATATGCTAAGTGTAATGTCCCCAATTTTGGATTGCCATATTCTGCGCTTGAAGAGGACTTTCTGGCTTGTGTTAGCGAGTCAAAGGAGTGTGATAATTTTACCAAAGAGCTCGGAGGAGTTTTATGGGGCCCAACTTAGTCTGATTATCATTCTTCACCATGAGGATCACTTCTGCACAATCCTTTCTTGGCTCCTTTACATTCCGACGATTCCCGTAAATTGAGAAAATTATTATGCATAATTTAATTAAAGTCACTAAAGGTGTCATATTGATCATATTATTTGATGGAACACCTTAGTATAATAGTTGGCTGGAACTAGGACGAAGAGCTTTAAATGATGAAAAACAAGAAAATAAATTAATTCATTATCTAATGTCACCTAGAGAAAAATGTACTTTACATTGAGTAATCAATTAATAAAGTAACTATTGACAAAGTTACTTTATTATTAAAAGGGTAAAAAGAAAAAAAATAGCAAAAAGAGTAAACATGAAGATAAAACATAAAAATGTATTTTTTATTAAAAAGTTATTCATTTTTAATAAGTGAAAAAAAAGTGGAGAAAAAGAGAAAATATAAAAAAGAAGTAAGTGAAAAAAGTGAACAAAAATAAAAAATATAAAAAGAAAGAAAGGTCATACTTTCAATGATTCTTGTAGATTTGCATTTATGAAAAAGATCTCTTGAACAAAGCTTCTGCAATGAGACAAAAACCATCTCAGGTTTCCCAGGTGCACTACATTGCCTTAATATTTGGACTGTCACTCAATTCATAGAAAAATCTAAAGAGTTTCCATGGTAAATATGGAGGGTGCACCCATGTCTTGTATGTCTTGCTGCTGAAAGAGTTTCCATGGTAAATATGGAGGGCACACCCATTTCTTGGATGTCTTGTTGTTGGAGCGCACCAGTAGCTCAAATATCTTTACAGTTTGGAGGATGCATCCTTGGAGAAAATACAATCACAACTGCCAGGGATCTGAGTGTAGAAGATGGCGTATTCACCATCCTCTATCCAAGTCGTTGGTAAGAAATATTGATGCATATTTCTGACATGTTGTTTTTACACTGCCTGATAAACAGGGACGCACTGGGACGCACTGTTGAAGAAGAAATCAGCAATTTGTTAACTCTTATATCATCTGCTAAGAAGAGACACAAGTTTGCCATTGTGTTAAGGTTATATTCCTCCTGTTATGGGGACCAAGATGCTATAGGATTTTTATTCTTGACAGTGTCGAGTCTTCTCAAAAAAAAGGGATGTGATAAAATTTGTGAGACTGGTGCATTATTATCTACCTTCTTATGTGGTGTTTGGTGGTAGAAATCCTTGTTATTAAGGAAGGATTTAGTATAGTGGTTGACTAATTTGGGGCCTTGAGTAGTGTTCATAAGCCAAGACTGATTTGGGGAAAAATAGTGAAAATATATCAGCTACTACAGGTTTGTGGAATGCAAAGAACCAAAACTACTCTCTCACAATCATCTTATATCATTCCCTGAACTTCAAGAAGATTGATACAGAACTCTATACTCCCATAACCATTGAAAGAAGGTGGTCATCTCCAGATCTTTTCATTTATCTCTCATCTGGGCATGGGTTTTTCTTATAGCCACACATATATATGTTTATATACTACTGAAATATACTTGTTTAAGTGGCCACATTCCAACAGTTCCAGATCTGAGGTAATTTCAAGTGCGTTGTACTTATATGCTGGTAATTACAGTGTGAGGCGTCTCATGACAATCTAGGCAACTTACTCTTTTCAAGGCATGTATTGTGCTCACTTATTATACTTATCAGTCCTATAATTGATGTTGAGAAGTTTTTTGTTCTGATTCATGTGTTGTATATGTCCACTCCTCTATTATGAATGATATGTGTGCATTATGTCGAAAATGTCCACTCATTGATTCCAAGCAAACCTTGAAACCTTATTACATAACCAACAGTGTAATAAGTAGCCAATGTTTCAATTTATTGCTCAGGAAGTGGGTATCTATTTGGTAGTGAAGTGTTTTTAGCAAGTAGAAGACCAAGTAGATTTCAAAACAATTAGCATGCTAAAGCAGTAAATCTACAAATGTATGAAGGAAGGTATCAACCAGCAGTGCTTCCTAAGTCATATTTAAGCCACAATAAGCTACAGTTGAGTGACCAACAAATTATTTGACCTCACCTTATAGCGTCAGTAATATATAGTTTGGGAAAATTTTGACTTCAATTTGGATAAAGTCATTACAGTAAGTGACTCTGTTAACTTCAAACATGTACTGGGAAATAAACTAATCAATAATAGATAAAACAAAATGTGAAATTGAGGTGGCTTCCAGTTTTGCAAGAGATATTCCGACCTCTTTGTTCCAAGGTCCCAAAATATGGTCCCAAACATTAGGGAAACCATTGTAGTGAAGAAAAACTGCACAAAATTATAGCGTGGATTCCTCCAATATGACCAATGTTGCTTCCAAAGGCAGGCCATGCACTGAACTATGAAGGACTATGCATACTGTGTTGGAAAATTTATATCCTGCAAGCCAGGAGCAGGGGTTCTTAACTCTTTAATAAGATCTTGATTCCATATGGAAAGAAGAACAATATTATAGTCAAATAAGGTTTATACAACACTGCAATTTCTTTCTTTGGAGCAATTATGTTATCGTCAATAATGGGGTAACAAAATTAGAGATGCACAATGAAAAAATATTTTTCTCAAACAAGTTCCTATAATTGTGTTACATACTCATATAGTGTTGAGTTTTTGTAGATTTTAGAAAACTCTACACCAAGTCCTTCCTCAGCAGCTATGGAACTCACTTGCAGCGCCCATGTTGCTAGATTGTATCCTTCTACAATCTTTGGAACTTTTGGAACAACCTAATTAAATAAACAAAAATTAGACAAGATCATTATTTTCTGCTATGGATTGATATTGGAAAGCACAACTATTTACTAAATAGATTATAAAAGATGGAAAAATAAATCAACCATACCTCATAATAATCGATGAGTTTATGAGGATGATGACCCACAATACCTGCATAGATGATTTGGCCATCCCTTTTCAAGAGTAAGAGCTGCAGTTTAGCAAACCATTAAAACTAAAAATTTAGCAACTATTGAATATGTGGAACATTGTCTTATTCTAGCGGCTAGCCCATTTCACCCTTTTCCTTTCGTTAAGCCAAACAAAGAAACAAAAAAATATGCCTTTTGTTTCACATCGCATATATTGATCATGAGAGTATTTGAATTCATGTCATCAAAAGCTTCAAATATATCAATGCTAGGTTGGTGGATGGTACAAACAACTGTTCGACCTGTATTAAGTGTGTTTCGAACAGTACGCATAACTATCGCTGCAACACAGGCATCTAGTCCTAAAGTTGGCTCATTCATGAATATTATAGAAGGATTGGAAACTAGTTCCACTGCTATGGTAAGTCTCTTCCTCTTCTCTGTAGAAATACCTGTCACTACAGGAAGCCCTATAAGAGCATCTCTCAAAGGAGTGAGCTCGACAAGCTCCATGACTTCTACCATGACCATCTGCAGTTAGTGTAACAACAAAAATATGTGAGTAAAAGCTACTTGGACAAACTAATTAAGAAGGAAATATCTTCACTCTAAAGCACTGCATGCAAGGGGGATAAATTTAGACGAACCATTCTAGTTTTCTTGTCAACCTCACAAGAAAGACGAAGCCATGCAAAAAAAGAGTGATTCAAATACTGTGACATTTGGATAATGGATATCATTTTGTTCGCAATATTATAAGATGTGAGAAAATGTTTCTTGCTTCTTGGGTAATCCGGAGATGCTTATATCCCCTTCTATATATCCCCCTGATTTTCTTCCAGCCAAGACATCCATAAGGGTAGTTTTTCCAGCACCACTAACTCCCATCAAGGCCGTAAATACCCCTGGTCTAAAGGATCCACTTACATTGCAAAGGAGTTGTAGCCTGTCTTGGGCCAAGCCTTCACTTTTCATCTCCCATTAGAAAACTAAACATTAGTTCTAGTCCCTAAATGATCTTTTGAAGAGAAACTGGGTATGTCAAAGTTCTAGGTAAGTGTATTGACATTTATTAGATGTGGATGCATTTCTTTTATTCGAAAACCTCTGCTACAAATGACAAGTATCCAAATGGTCTTTTTGTTTGTTCACAAGAGAAAACTATTTGCTTTTCCCATGCTGGTATACAATGCCTGTTGGTTCTTAGGCATATATTCTTCCATTTGTGTTCACCTCAATTTCATGTTGCACATTCAGGCACTTTAGGAAACTCAAGCTGAAGTCTTCGTATTTTTTATAGATTGATGTCTTTCTTGGAACAAAGTTTCCTTTGTATTTTGTTTTTATGCATTTTTCATTCTTTAAAAAGCTAAATGAAAGTGGTGGTTAATATAAGCATAAACATGATTCCTTAAGGACCAGAAATTTTTGTATTTATGGTAATCCTTGAAGAGCAGGGGCAACTGGTTTCGATGGGAAATATTAGCTTCACCACTAAACTTGTTTTAAGTTTCTATTTCACACTTATTCGCTTGAAAAAATATTGGAGACATGTTGAAACTGTTATAAAAGGGAGGTTGACCCAACATTACAACTTTATCTCTATTTGCATTTCAAATCATAAGTCTACCTTGGTGTTGTCTACTTATGCGAAGATAGACTCAATGCTTGTGTAGAGACTACTTTCTTATGGCACCTCTGTTTTGATTTTCAACATGATATTAGAGATGGAGAATTTGCACAAAATTTCAATGGTGTTTATGTTACTATCAGGGGTTTACATGTTCATGTCTATGAAGTTATTGTTGCTCAAGGAACAAGCATATGCATGGAAAGAAATAGGTGGTTTAAACAAAAGGAAATGGTAGAAAACGGAAGCAAAGGATTTCTCCTAGAAGGGGAAGCATTTGATGACACAAGTAATGGAGCTCAAAAGACATCCCTTCGTCCACCATGGAGGGAGGCCAGATTTTTCGTCAAGTAATACATAATCTATGAAGCAAGGTTTAGTATACGTTTTCATTATCATTTCATACCACTTGTTCATTTAAGGAACTAACACCTCATCTACATGCCACATTTCTTATTAAAAAACTTAACCAAAATAGTTGAGATTGTACGCAGTAGTAGGAAACCTAAAAGAATCTCCCTCATCATTAGTTAATTAAATTGATTGTGCAAGTGACATTAACCTATGAATGACAAACTTGGGATCATTTTTTGAATAGGGCATGTGGTTCTTGAAGGAGTTGGAGAGGAGGAAACAACCATAGCAGGTATAGAAAACCACATGGAAGAATTTGTGCTTTTTGTGAGCTAGAAACAAAGTACATGGAATATAGAGTCTATTTGACATCTTTGAAAAAGGATGAAACTCAAAGCATGACTATTGCAGAAACCATAGGAAAGCAACATGCAAAATATTCCAAATCCCAAAAGCGTAAAAGATTTAATCATTTCAGTGTGAAAAAATGTTTTAGGGGACCATGGAAAGATAAGCCTACTTATGTTAGATTAATTAAGGCTAATAGGATTTTGAAGACAAAAAATAGGTGACTTCATAACAAAATATTCAAACTTAAAACAAAGGTATCTTCTCAAACATATGAAGAAAGCCCTAAATCCAAATTTAATATGGGCAACTTGATTTGGGCTCTTAAAGAACAACTCAAGCAAGAACAAAAATAGTGTAATATGGTAATGAATGACCCACCTTATGATGTGCATGAAACATGGAAGTAGGGTTTGACATGCATGTTGCTACAGAAGCAACAAAAGTTGCTCCATAAGAGAATATGCCCAGAAATTTGACACAAGTGGTCCAAGAGGAGAATATCCTCACGGTTGTAGTAAAAGAGAAAAAAATAGTTCAAGAAGAAACTATGCCTAAAAATATAGTAGTAGAATCATTTGTAGTTATTTGATTGAGGGATGAGGTGGAAGACTAGAGAGAAGTGTTGTTGAGTCACTCGATCGTGGTGTTATGTCATTGTAAGCACATTGTCAAGCCAGACTTGAACTCTCAGAGCAGTGGACATAATTCTACAACCAGATAATGGAGAAATGGGATATTTGTGGAAAGAATGAAATAGAATACAAGATTCTCTGCAACATGCTCGAGAGATGTCAACTAAGAAAAACTAGTTGAAAGAAGAGAAGAGGATGTGTAAGATATCCCTTGGAGCTCTTACCTACATATCACCTTCGCCTATTTATGTTATTCTCCTGAAAGGAAATTGGCTATCCTTTCATATATGTACATTGGTTGAGGGTAATCCTTGTAAAATATTTACATATGATGAAATTTTTCAAGTATATACTACTTGTCATGAAGATGATAAAAAGTTGATGTCTGAATTATAACAACAAGAATTCTGGTTGGGTAATCAAACAAGATGGAATCCAAAACCCTTTGTGAGGGATTCCCAATTAAGAGAATTCAACTCATTAGCATTCTACCAAGTCCAGTGGCACCAAGAATGGGCCCAGCTAAAGCTACATAGCATCATGCCAATTTGTGGGTAGGAGGTGAACGTAGTGGTCCTCCTATGGTTATATTGGACCTTAAGAACTTGCTAAAACAACCCTATTTCACTGGTCATATCAATAAGTTTTAGAGGGATGCACTTTTAGAATGTGATAAGAATATAAATCGGTATCGTCTTGGTGCTCTAATTGTTTTTTGGAAAATATGGGTAGTCATGTACCTTGAATTTCAAAACAGAGAACCCTTGTCATATCCAAATTTCAGCAATCAGTCCAAATTATATATAAATTATTTAAGAAGGCATGGGACATAGTGGATAGGTTTAAGGTTGCACTTTCCTTTTATTTTGTGTCATTTCCTTGATTATCTGTTCTATTTTTCTAAAAATCAACATGAGGATGAAACTTTATGGGTAGAAATCAATGCTAGGCTATGACATTATACAATGGGTGAGTATGGTCAATCCCCTTACAGTTGGATAAGTATTCATGTCCAGAGTCTTATGATGCAAAGGATTAGTAGGATGATTACATAGTTTCATAGTGACATGCAATAGGTTTAGCCAGGGGAAGATTATGAGTCTCCATTTTGGGACATTTTTGGCTATCTTTTATCTCTTTCACCTACCCTTTTTCCTACAGTTTACCTTGCTATTATCCATTTTGCTGCATGAGATGGGATTAATTTCAATAAAGAAACTAGTTTGGATTCATTTGATTTCTATATGTTTATGTTAATTCTAAGAGGAATGTTATGTTATCTAAATTTGTCTTGAGCATTAAGGATTGATAATGCATTGTTCCAGAATTTTGTGAGTTGTTTTCAAATGTTGAGCACTGAGGGTTGTTGTATAATGAGACCTCACTTCAGTCAGTATTGGACCTCACAAAGGACTGGACATTAGAAGAAATGCAGATGTTAAGGAATAAGGTTGGAGATGTTTTATCAATGAAATGTTATGTTTTTTCTTAATAGATCACTTTTTTGAGTTTTTTTATTCAATGCAGATGTCTGTGTATGATGTATGGGCTTTAAGGTTGTTTGCAATTACGCATTTTACTATTAAATTTTTCTAACTTTTTTTCCATGAGGAACTGCATGATGGGTGCTAATTATACACAAAAGAGGATTTTCCTGGCTATAATTTACAGATGCATAGACCATTGTATTTTCTTACAAATTGCCTTTGTTTGTGCTGAAGGAAGAGATTAATGCTATGAAAACACTTGGAATGTGATTCTTTCTCTTGGCTATTATTCTCATATTTGATCAGTTTGTCTAGTTTTAGGTGTACTTGTCATTGGAGGTGTAATTTCCTTGATTTTTAGATCTCATCTCATTGATCTTCTTACCCGTTTGATTCTACACAAAAGCCTTGGACTCTTGAAACTTACAAGGGACTGCAGTAACTAGGTTATACATGGTGTATGCTTTGAAATATAATTGTTTTATTTGAGAATGTAGGAGAGAAAATAAGATAAAAGTAGAGATAACATAATTGTTGATACCCTGGATTCTCAAGGTAGGGTTGCTGTATAATGAGACCTCACTTTAGTCAGTTATATACGGAAGAAGATTGATAGCTATAATCACCCTGCTTTAAGATAATTACTTTGTTTTTCAAAATGTTATAAGATAAGGTAGGACAATTGTTTTAATTCATTATGTCATGATTTGTGTTGGGATTGGGGTAATAGGAGTCACTTCCATATGATAGGGAATGACTTAGGTATACATATTTTAATTTATAATGCAGGTTCTAATTCAAATAACATCATCTGGTGCAGATGCAGCGTTAGTTGAGGACTATGAGAAAACATGTGCACTAGAGGAAGAGTCCATAGCCGCTACTCTATTTGAGCACATGAAAATACAAGAGCAGGTTCTTACTATATTTCATCATTTGTTGTCATAAATGCAATTCAATTTATTTTTCTTTACTATTTTGGTGTTGTTTTATATTCATTCCTTTTCTGCCATATTTCTCTCTAGATTCTGGGACAGTGCAACTCAGGATGGCACATGGTATTTCTGAATTTCTTTTGTTAATTCTATCCATAGGTTACATAAATTGAAATAATACCTACAAAAATATGTAACCTTAGGAGGATCTATTTTTCCTTTAGCAGGCCTACCTATTACTCAAAACTGTCCTTGTGATCTGCCACAAACTCACAATTAATTTCAGGTTTAACATTCAGGGAACCAACTGACATTGTCACTTTAGCTGGTTCTTATCCCTTCTGACTGGTACATGCCAACCACAGGGTGGCATCACCAAGGAAATTTAAGGCTACAATATGCAAATTAAATAAGAAATTAGTGCATTAAACCTCAAATGAATTCACTGATACATACAGGAATAGGAAGTTAAGTCCAAAACTTAGTGAGTGAGTGTGCAAATGAAGACTTAGATGAATCAAATAAAGCAATGAATCGTGTAAAATTTAATTTTGTTGTAAAAGGGTTCAAATTTGTGATGATCAGTTGCAGATATGAACTCAAAAACACTTGGACACTATGGGTTTTTGGGACAATGACAAACACATCCCAAGGTTGACCAATGTCTTGTTAAATTGGGTGATGGAAGAAATAAATCTTCTTATTGGACATACTCCTACAGACAATTGATGACATGAATAAAAGTACATAGCAAACACATTATTATTATATAATATAAACAGACTCTACATAAAACGATGAATATAATAACCAGAGGGAAAATCTCAGTATTACTAGTATCGAATATAACTCCTCATAGGGGCACCATCCTTATGTAGAAAAAGAAAGTGCATCTTTTGTAATGAATGTGCCTATTGGGTACTAAAGTAGTAAAACTAGTATGTAACAGCCCATTCAGGTGCCTTCTGCCACTTTGAATGAAAGAGCGCCCTAACCAGATTGTAACTACTCATAAATGCTGACCAATGCTGCCACACTACTGACAAGTATGATACGATTATTCTGGAAATGTAACTTTTTCTCACTGACATGTCCTGTTGTGCCACATTTTGTGGGGCACCCTTTCCACAGACGGTTTTTTGCTTTGATCAAGACGCAAGCCAGAGTATTGATGCATATCTTTCCTGCTCTTAGGTCTCCCCCTTTAAGAGAAGAGCTGAATGTGATGGTCAGAGTCTCATTCCTAAGATAGAAGTTAGTTTCGAAAAGATGAAAATAAAAGAATATGCCCTATCAATATAGTAATATACTCGTGTTTTCCAAATTTTAGATCACAGAAGCATTTCTTAAAAGGATGCACCCTCTCCCCTGGGCCAAAAGTGAATGAAATGGACCTCCAAGTGCAAGAACAAAATCCCTACTTCAAATGAAGGAATGGTCTAGCATCTTCACAAGAATACCATTTTGGAAATACACCTGATGGCAGAAATGTAGTCACCACCCACTTAAGGTTTTTAAACAAGACTATTATGAGTGAAAAAGAGCAGCTAGACTACAATGATTGAAATATTATAATCAAATGGTGTGGGCTTCCAAGTCACAGTGAGATTTTGGGCACCTAGAGTTTCACCCACTTAAAATCAAAATCAAATCATTGACTATTCTCATAGGGTTTGCAAGGGAGATTACAATAAGTGCAGATGTAATTGCTAGCTTCCTGCCACGTTAGAAGAGATAAATCCATTCTGTTCATATTCCACATCATGTAGCATAAACATTGCATCAACCATAAAATTCTTGTTAGGAACATTCACTGCCTCTTTCATCTTTTTTTTTTGTGTTTCTTGCTTTGAACTGTCCCCTACGACAAAAGCATACACCTTGTTATTGATCTCAACCCAACTGCATCCTGGGCATCTTTTTGTTATCCTCTCTTTCATCATTTTTCTCACCTTTTCTACATCAGACCACCTACCAGCTGCAGCATATATATTTGACAGAGCCACATAATGTGTAGCATTTTTAGGTTCCAACTTGAGAACATGGTCTGCAACACATTCTCCCAGTTCTATATTCATATGTGTTATACAGGAACCGAGCAAAGATCCCCACACTACAGCATTAGGTTTGATTGGCATTTGTGGATAAACTTTTATGCCTACTAGGATGCAGATCTTCTCGATGACCTTTTTAGTGTTGTTTATGCTCATACATGAGCTCATCTCTTTAAAGTACTGCTCTCAATCTTCAATTAGAAGGATTGAATGCATTTGTAGAGTAGATTGTCAAAGTACACTTTTATAGTCCAATGCCTCATTAGTTCACCAAATAATGTAACAAGAGTTCCTTCTTGGAGTTTTGGGATCAAAGACAGTGGTATATGTCAAAAATCAAGTAGAATTTTTATCTGCATCTGACCTTATACTAGTGAGCCCACTTTCTACACTTGCAAATGTGTAACCTTTATGTACAATACAATTTACTCTTTGAATAGGAAATTGCTAGTGTCAAGTCATGAAAAAGTTTTAGGGATCTTTTGGGAAAATTTGCAGGTTATGCAAGATGGAGACATAGTTCAAGTTGGGAGGAGTGAAGATATTCTGGGTGGTGCAGATTTATTAAAGCTAGTTGGTGCACACCAACATACTTTGAATGCAATTGATGTAGCACAGATTTCATCTAGTAGGATAGTGCCACAAACAGGCAATAACAAAAGTAGATTCTACAATACCATGGACTCTGAATCCAATAAACCATTTCAAAATGAGGATGCAGAGGACCGATCAATGAGAATCAATGAAAATAGATCTGGACAGATTGTAAAGGAAGAAGAAAGAGAAACTGGGAAGGTCAAAATGCAAGTCTACTCTTCTTTTATAACTGCAGCATATAAGGGTGCCTTGGTTCCTATCATATTGGGAGCACACATACTGTTCCAAGTGTAGAAAATCAGTAGCAATTACTGGATGGCATGGGCTTCGTGAGGATTGGACTCCATGATCTAAGGTATAAATTAAGAATTATTCTGCAGGACCCAATACTGTTTGAAGGAAATGTACGGAGCAATCTAGACCCACTTGAAGAACTTTCTGACAATGAAATTTGGGAGGTAAGTCCTCTTAAAAGAAATCAATTTTAATTTCCATGCCATGTTGGAGGCTCTTTGGATTATAACTCATTATTTTTCAAGACTAAGAAACACTCCCTCTTATATGATATTAGTTCTAAATAAATCAGTCACTAGGGGTGACTAGGGCCGTTAAGAGTGGGGATCTATTATAGCTACCACCAAGTTCGATTCTTCTTATATGATGTGGTATTTTGCTGAAGGTCGAGTTGGTGAGAGTGGGGTTCTTTTATATCTTCTACTAGGTTTGATTCCTCTTACATGATTTTTCTCCAAGGATGTTGGCATACTAACCTCTGTACGAGAGCCATTGTTTGTTCTGTGGTTGGACCATGAAGGCAGTTGTTTTGGGTCATTGTTTGATCCTTGGTTGGGCATCAAGGCATATAAATCATAGTGTAAACAACATTCTCTTTTATTAGGTGGTTCATCTTGTTATTTTTTTGTTTTATGTACTTAACAGCAGAATAATTAATGTTGTATAGGATGGAACCTACATCATTAGATTTAAGATCCAATGGATGTATATCTCAGTCTATATAACATTTATTACACTACTGAGTAGTGCATATGTTTTGTC
Source organism: Pseudotsuga menziesii (assembly GCA_001517045.1). NCBI lineage: Eukaryota > Viridiplantae > Streptophyta > Pinopsida > Pinales > Pinaceae > Pseudotsuga > Pseudotsuga menziesii. The sequence continues at coordinate 37,596 of LPNX010995186.1, read as the reverse complement.
AAAAGGTGTCAGGAATAACTCCCGAATTCATCTTATTCCTTGGGAAATGCCTTTATTTATACAATTCATATGTCGGTTGTGATTCAACTTCCAACCAACCTATTCATATTCCTACATGACTATTCATATTCAGAATATATTTAAAATATTTACATATTGTATAATCCTGACGGGTTACATTCCAACAATCCCCCCCTTAATCCAAAGGGGTGTTAGTAAGTCCGAGCATGTTTCTAAATCTTTCAAACTTTTCTCATCCAAGCGCTTTGGTAAAGATGTCTACAACTTGATCATTTGTGGAACAATGTTGAAGATGGAATGTCTTGGCCTCTACATGATGCCGAATCAAATGATACTTTGTGTTGATGTGTTTGGTTCGATCATGGAATCTAGGATTCTTAGCCAGCTTGATTATAGAAGTATTGTCGATCAATAATGGAGTGGATTTCTCTTGTTTTTCTTGCAATTCTTCAAGTATCTTCTTGAGCCATACTATTTCTTTCGTTGCTTCAGCTGCAACCACATATTCTGCTTTTGTTGTTGAATCTGTCGGAACTGACTATTTACGTGATCTCCATGAGACAGCTACTGATCCAAGACTAATAGTGTATCCAGAAGTTGATACTCCTGTCTCCTTATCGCCATCAAAATCTGAGTCTGAGTACCCAATAAGTTTGAACTCATCCACCTTAGAGTACTTGATTCCAACGTCTTGAGTCCCCTTCAAGTATCTTAGAACTCTTTTTGCAGCTGACCAGTGTCCTTCACAAGGTTTATGCATGAACCTTGAAAGTATGCCAACAACATAAGAAATATCTGGTCTAGTTGTTGTAAGGTAGATAAGTCTTCCTACAAGTTGTCGATACTTGGTCACATCTTCAAATTCTTTTCCTTCGCTTGATGTGAGCTTCATTTTCTGTTCCATTGGAGTAGAGATAGGGTTGCATTCTGTCATGCAAAATTTGTCTAGTAGTTCTCCAACATATTTTTTCTGAGATAGGAATATGTACTTAGGATGTTGAGTGACTTCAATTCCTAAGTAATAGTGGAGATGTCCCATATATGTCATTTCAAAGATCTTTTTCAAATCTTTCTTTATGGATGCTATATAGCTCTCATTGTTCCCTGTCATCAAAAGATCATCTACGTACACCACAAGATACACAACAGATCTTCCAACTTTCTTTATAAACAGTGTTGCATCATCAAGATCAAAATGTTCAAAATTTAACTTCAAAAGATGCTCAGTTAATTTTTCATACCATGCGCGAGGCGCTTGTTTTAGGCCATACAAGGATTTGACAAGTGTAGAAGGAGCAAGTCGACGAAGTCAACTTGAACGAAGACCGACTTAGTCGATCAGCCGACTAAGTCGATGCGTCGACTAACTAGAAAGATTAGTCGGCTAACTAACAGTCGTGTCGGTTCACCGAACCGACAGGTAGTTATTTTGTAACTATTTGTAACTTGTATATATTAGGCTGTTGAGCCAAGCAAGAACTCAGTTCAGTTCTCTACCTTGTATGAACTCATTACATTAATATAATCTGTTTTCCTATCTGTTCTTGTCTCTTGTCTCTTATTTATAGTTATGTTTTAGTATGTATTATTGGTAAACTTATGTGATCCATGAGATTACAACATTGGTTCCGTTTCCGGTAGTACGTATCTAAAATATATTCTCACATATGATACCAGAGCAGGAGATCAAGGACTGGTGGGACCATAAAATTGTGAACTACTTGCAAAATTACGCAAGACGAAACAGATTAACAGTCGCTGAAGCTAGAGCCAGATTTTTCACAGAGACACATGAAAAATTCATCGAGTCTGTGCCACAACTATTGAAACATCTTCTGGATGAGAAGACTAGATGCGACTAAAGAACAGTAGTTGCTAGATAAACTACTCCGAGGGGGACGAACAAATCTGTCGGAGTGGTTTGAGAAAATCGCCGACGACTTCTGTGAGCAGCAAGCAGTTGAAGACCGAACGTCGGTAGAAACTGTCAAAGCAAAATTATACACAGATTTCACTGAACAATTCTTGTGCTCGCTGCCGACCTTGTTGTTCAAATTCATGATAGAGAACGGAGCAGGACACATCGTCGAACCTAGACCACCACTGTGCGAACAGCCACCAAACACCAACTGGGAGAAAAAGCAGAGGAAGTGGGAGAAATTTATTACAAAAAGGGAGTGGGAATACTTCCTGAGCAAGTAACTCAAACTATCCGAGCTTTCTAGAAGCGTCGGGTAGGCTATGGGGGGGTAGCTGGTCTTGTGTCAGAGGTAGAGTATAGTGGATCCTAGTCGACCTCAGGAGGATAGAGGTCACCAGTGATGAAAATTCAACCGTAGAAGACTTGAAGAAAATAGTACTGTATGGAAGTATGTCGGACATTCAGAAACAAGAAAGGGATGAAAGACAGCAGAGAAGGGAAGCAAGACGTGAAAGAGCCGACGGGCCACGCAAAGAACAAAACCCTAGGGAGACCGACCGTGAAGAGAATCCGCCAAAGTCGGGTCATGACCGATAGGAAGACAGCGTAGAACAAGAGGTGTCCCCTATGGAGGAAGAAGTATGGATAGAGCAGCCAGAAGCTCTCCAATTAACAGCTCCCGGTGAAGGAACGACCCTTTCCCCATTAAATCCACATACCAGAATACAGACTATTGTCGAAGACGACCTCTGACTAAGAGCTGGTGACTATAGTATTTGGAGTCGACTAGGCGACGATACATACACTGGACGACATCTTGTCATACGCCGACCATTCGAAGGGAACTGGGTGACGATTCAAGCGGCACCCTCCCTCTGAAGTATCCACTTGCTCTTACCGACACAGGAAGGAGCACCCCCCTGCCAAGTACAACTTTTGAAGGAATTGAACACGCAGCCCTGTGCACATAAAGTTTTAGTGGACCATTGACAGTAGAAATCCACAACAACCCACTGTACGTCGAAGACGAATCGACCACTGATGGAGGCACCAGTTTCGTTGACCAAAATTCCGCAGGAGCGACGACATCAACAATCCCACCACTTTCACCACCACCCACACCTCCGACCCTGCCAACTTCTGAGAGCAGTGAAAGTGACTCAGACATGGGTCACGGATCAGCTCACATTCCTCTCTATGAGGGGGATGAAGACCCCAGATGACATTGGTTCATCTGTGAGTCGATCTGGGATGCAAACCAGGTGAAGGATGAAGACCAACAAATGGCTCAGTTCGCAGGAGCCTTACGAAAAAGGGCCCTGACCTAGTACATGACCTTTTCGGAAAGGAAACCCAGAGCAACGAAAGCTGAGATTAAAGCACAGTTCTTATCCTTTTTCAAGACCCTAGACACTCAGCACCTGGCCGCCAAAAATCTCAAGACAACGTAGCAAAAGCCAGGGGAGACAGTCCGCGACTACGGCAAATGCTGGAAGGACCTATTGAGCCAATTAGATTATGTTATTGATGAGAAACTACTAATTCAATGGTTCCTTGCAGGATTATCACAAAAATTACGTCGACACATCAGTCTGGAAACATTCAAAACATATGAAGATGCACTGACCAAATCTCTACAGGTGGAAATGGACGAAGACATACCTGCCTATCCGACAGAACACAGGATAGAAGAACAGCTCGAGAATGTACAGAAGTCCTTGAAAGAACTGACCCTCAAAAATTAAGAAATCTGGTGTACTAAATGTTCGACGGCCGGACACTTGAAAGATAGTTGTCGACACGAATACAACCGACAAGACGTCCGCTTTGTGCAAACTAAGGTATTTTGCGACATTTGCCAAAAGGCCGGAGATCATTCTACGAAAGAATGTCAGTTTAACATGAAGAACGCAAAAGCTTCCTGGTGCACCATCTGTGAGACAAAAATTCACAATACGGCCAACTGTCAATTAAACCTGAAAAATAGACAGAACTATCAGGCGGTCTACCAGACGAATGCAGTGGCACAAAGCAATGAGCAAAATAATACCAATGACCAGAACGGGCAACGATATTAAGGCCGATGATATGAGCGCCGGTACGACAATTGATGACAAGGGTTTGGAAGAAGAGGTTGATTCATCGGGAATCACGACATACGACCGTGTCGATCTACCTAGTGCTTCATCTGCTATAAAGAAGGGCACCGATGCACAGACTATCCGTACAAGGACAGAACTGACCTTAAATTCTGTACACATTGTGGAGTAGGCGATCACTCTCTGGAGGATTGTCCTACCATGTTAGAAAAAATAAATAATAAGAAAAATTTTAATGTCTTGTCTTGTGTACAAAAGCATGATGTATTAACTACTAAAAATATGCATATTGTCACTCGCCAAGGCACAAAAACAGGGCCTGATAACCCCCAAATTAGTAAAATTCAAAACACAAATGGTTATCCGGATCCTTTGAAGGAAAAACAAACCTATCAAGAAGCCACCCACATATTCCAAGACATTGCACAGCAAGAAGACATTATTACCAGTCGACTTAGCACGACACAGCAATTAACTCATCTCATCCAAACAGACAAATCCATAGCCCAGTTCATTGATTTATTACACGAAATAAAAAGCACTAACTTTGGAAAATAAACTAAGAACATTTGTAGCCTAAATCAAAAAGACAAAAATGATGTCGACCCACTTGTCGACCTGGAAATCGAAGGTTATCACGTCCGACAAGTGGTGCTCGATTTCGGGTCTCAGGTAAATATCATGACCAGGGATATATGGGAAAAGATGGGCCGACCTCGACTCTATGAGTCAGGAATTTACCTAAAACTCGTTGACCAAGGCCTCATTGAACCCATTGGAGTTTGGAAATATTTCGACACGACCATCAAAGGAATCTCGACTAAGGTTGATTTTGAAATCATCGACCCAAAAGAAGGATCTAGCTCCTTCCCAACGCTAGTTGGTCGACCTTGGGGATGAAAGATGAAAGCATCCATATCCTTAGATAAAGAACGAATTAAGTTAAAAGGAAATGGTCAAAAATTCATTGTACCCATTAATCCTTCCCAAGGAGCACCTTGGACCGAACCAATTGATGAGGAAGTCGATGTCAGACAGCTTTACCAGATCCATAACAATACGGACTATACCGAGCCAAACATCTATGGGGAGCTTCACTTAGGTAACCAAGACTCAATTGGTTATAATTCAAATGTTGAATTATATGACTGGGAAATGGAAAATTATGAAACACAAGCAAGAGGGTGTTGGACTATACAAAAAGTACAGAAAAAACCCACCCGACAGTGCTTCATTGTATCAATTATCCCCAAAGTCTTTGAAAAAAAAATCAGGGAATGACCTACATTACAGCCAACCAACTTACATAATACCCAACTGCCCAGGTATAAGGAAAGAGAATCCCCAATCATGCATCTTGAACAAGTATCTAAAAATATTGGAGAACATGGCCGACTTCAAAGCTTAGTGGAAACATTTACCGGTCAAGTAGCTAGATGGTGGAACACCCATCAGACAAAATTGCAGACCTGCACAACTGCTTCAACTTTCTTTGTCGAACGATTTGGTGGGAAAAATTTAACCCAGGAAGCTCAAATCCCTATCTTTGTCCAAGGCCAAGACCCATAAGAACACATCAAGCTTTGTGAAAAGGAGTGGAGACGGCTTGGATACAAAGATGAGCGAGCCTGGCCACATTTGTTCCCTTCAACCCTAGCCGACTTGCCTAATAAATGGTATAAGATGGAGGAAGCTAGAGGAGAAACCTTCTTTTGGCATGAACTTAAAGAAAATTTTATTAAGGACTTCCAGTTCATACCTCAAAACGAAAAATTGGCTAGGACAGCACACGAAATCAAACAGTTCCTTCAACCGACAGAAAAACAACCCGTCCAAGACCATAGACAAATCAAGGACTGTAACAAGATACAAGCTGAATCAAAATCCCAGTCGACATGTTTACACTTAGAAAATGAACACATAGAAGGTAAGAGCTTTAGATGGAAGACCGACCACATTGAAACAACCAAACCGATCTACTCAATCCTGAAAGTCGAGACCACCGACAAACCAGACCTTAACAGAATGACTGCAGCCGACTTTTCGGCTACATTCTCACAGTTCAAAGAAGGAAGTCGACCGGTCAATGAAGCTAAAGCACCAGAGTGGCTGGATGCCAAAGTGAAAACTAAGGAGGTCAACATTTCAAACGACGACCGTCCAAAAATAGCTAAGATTGGTGACTACTAGAACAAACACCAAACCACCGAAATCATAAACTTACTTAGAGAATTCCAAGATGTCTTTGCAAAGGACTACAAAGACTTAAAAGGGTTAGTACAAGAAATGGGAGAAATGAAAATAGATACTAAACCTGATGTCCGACCTATCAAGAAACGACCTTACAAACTAGCTCATAAGTATAAGGAGATAGTTAAGCAGGAAATAGACAACATGTTAGCAGCAGGGATCATTTACACTATCGACCAGTCGGAATGGGCAAGTCCCATGGTCGTACAACCCAAGAAACATGACCCGACCAGGTTAAGAATTTGTGTCAACTTTAGGGAGCTCAACAAAGTCACACTCACAGATCCATTCCCCACCCCCTATGCTGATGAAATCCCGAATGAAGTTGTAGGCCATGAATGTTATTCATTTACAGATGGATTTTCAGGATATAATCATGTACCCATAGCAAAAGAGGATCAAAACAAAACAACATTTGTATGTGAATTTGGGTCCTTTGCCTACAGAGTTATGCCTTTTGGGTTGAAGAATGCACCTGCAGTATTCTCTCGAATTGTTGTCAAAACTTTCCAAGAGTATATCTATAAGACCATGGCAGTATACTTCAATGATTGGACTATATATTCCACCCTAAAGGATCATTGCACATGGCTCTGACTTATGCTGGAGAGATGTCGACAGATACAACTCTCCCTAAATATTAAGAAATGTATTTTTATGACTCCCATAGGCATTCTCTTAGGGCATATTGTCTGCAAAGACGGTATAAAGGTCGACTTTGCCAAAATAAAAATCATCCTTGACCTAAAACCCCCAATAAACCCTAAACAGGTCCGGGTGTTATTGGGCCATACAGGATACTATAGGAAATTCATCACACACTATTCAGATATGACGTACCCTCTGGAAGAACTGCTAAAAGAAGATTAGGAGTTTACATGGACAGAAGAATGCCAAATATCCTTCATCAAATTGAAAAGAAAACTAGTCGAAGCTCCCATACTTAAATTTCCAAACTGGTCGACCAAATTTCATGTGCATATTGATGCATCAGGCATCGCCATTGGAGCCATCCTTACTCAACTAGGGGATGATGGGATGGATTACCCTATAGTATATAGCAGTCGAAAATTAAATAAAGCTAAAAGGAACTACTCAACCACTGAACAAGAAGCCCTAGGTATGGTTTTTGCCCTCTAAAAGTATTGACATTACCTATTGGCCAACCCTTCATATTTTATACCGACCCTCAAGCTTTGAAGCACCTTGTCAATAAACCCCTTCATCATGGAAGAATTTGTCGATGGTTACTTCTTTTTTCAAGAATTTGAGTTTGAAGTGGTGGTCCGACCAGGAAAGCTAAATGTCAGACCTGACCACCTATCACGTATAGACACAGGGGAGGAACCGACCGGAATCGACGATGACTTGCTGGATGCACATCTATTTCGCATAGAAGCAGTACCCTAAGAACTAGAAGAAATAGCTCAGTTCTTAGAGATAGGTTAGGCACCTGAAGGTCTGAACACCAAGAAGAAACAAATCTTAGCTATGAAGGCTGCACCCTACAGCCTCATCAATGGATTTTTGTACAAAATGGGGTTAGATGACATTCTCAGACATTGTGTACTCGACCATGAGAGAGAAAAAATCATGCATGAAGCACACTATGGACCTGCAGGAGGACATTTTCAAGCAAATACAACTGCAAGAAAAATCCAACAGTCGGGCTTATGGTGGCCGACAATCCACAAAGATTACAAAAACTTTGTTAGTCGATGCGATAGATGTCAACGACTTGGTCGACCTCTACCGAGCACAGAAATTCCCTTGATATCTGTAAACCCTAGTCTCACATTCGAACTTTGGGCTATAGACTTCATAGGACCTTTTCCTATCCCAGCCAAACGATCAGGTGAAAGATATATTATCACGGCAGTGGAATATGTCACTAAATGGGCAGAAGCTTAACCCGTCGATACATGTTCAAGTGAGGTAGCTGCTAAGTTTATCTATGAAAACATTATCACTAGATTTGGATTCCCACTCACATTGATTAGCGACCAAGGATCACACTTTATCAACAAAACCATCAAAAATTTGACCGACCAGTTTCACATCGACCACCGACGAAGCACTGCATATCATCCTCAGTCGAACGGTGCGATTGAAGCTTTTAACAAAACACTAACAAAAGGGTTAACCAAAATATGCAATACCGACAAAGACGAATGGGATGAGAAAATCCCTGCGGTTCTCTGGGCATATAGGACAGCATATAAGCGGCCGACCGATCAAACCCCCTTCCGACTAGTCTACAGGAAAGAAGCAGTCGTCCCCCTACATTTCCAACAACAGACACCTATTATTGCATAGCTACTATATGTCGATGTCGAACAGGCAAGAAAGGACCGACTATTCCAACTCAGTAAGCTAGAAGAACATAGAATCATGGCTATCCAGCATCAGAAAATTCATAAACAACAACAGAAATCCTGGCACGACCGTAACATCAAAAACAAAAACCTCTCGGTCGGCGACCTTGCTTTACTTTATAACAGTCGAGTCAAGGGAAAACCCAAGAAACTACATACAGAATGGATGGGACCTTACATTGTAGAATAAATAAACCCCAATGGCTTGGTCCAACTAAAGACATTACAGGGCCTAGTATTTCGGAAGCTCGTTAATGGAGCCCGACTCAAACGTTACAGAAAAGAAAAAAAATAAATAAATAACGACCTTAACCGTAAATCAAAACCCATAAAAACGATAGAAAAATTCCAAAACCAAATAATACATCCAACACAACAAGCCATGACAACAACTCACTACTTCGACAACCGACATCACCACCATCGACCATATTTATCAACCAATCAGGCCGACCATTTTCACCAACGACACCGACCATCGACTTCAAAAGTCCCATCACGCATTGATGGCCTCGAGCACCGAAACAGATCCTCCATTAAGTCGCACTCAAGTATTGCAGCTGGACTGTCAAGTTCGCCATTAATACACCCATTTCGACACTCAACCACACCCATGCCTATAAATAATGGACAGTCGAAGTTTCATTCACCACATCAACTACCCTCAGAGCACCCGCAATCTCAGTCGAACAAAGACCAAGAACCCTATCAAAACCCCGACCAGTCTGACGCAATGGCACCCAAACTAACCAGAGCCACGACCAAGGAAAAGGAGCTGCAGGCAAAGGACACCCCCTTGCTCAGCCGCTTAAAGAACATAAAAAACGCAAAGGTACAGGAGGGCCCATTCCAAAAACTCTGGACAGAGATCCAAGAGTGGGCCTATGTCGACAATAGAATGACCCAGGCCGCTGAGAAAATTTGGAAGAGCACCATCTTCAACTACCCTAACGCACCACTAATGGCAAGCTTCGGTGGGATGAAAGAAGCAGTTGTTAAATTCATTATCAGTTGTTACCACAACGGCCGATTCTACTTCGACCAGCCGATTGACATCACCGGGGATGTTATCTCCAAGCTTACGGGTCTGTCCAACCAAGGCAGCCCTGTACCTATTGGGATCAAAGACGGGTTAGTCTAAGAACTTACGGCCTCACCGTTGGGAAAGAAATCCAAAGGATTGATGATCGGACAGATTGTGACAAGGACGCCACAAATCGTGGCTAAAATCATAGCAATCACCCTTACATTGGCAGGTCGGGGCAGCGACCTTAAACTGGAGATGCTGGAAGCTGTCGACACAATCGCGACCGACGGTCGGATCTACCGATGGGGAGATTATGTTGCCGACATGATCAAAACCATCTGCGAACGCTGTCAAGAGACGGGAGGTATCATCAAATTCCCATCTCTCATTCTCTGGATTGTTATGTACCATATTTGTCCGGAAGGTAGTCTAGTCTTCCGGGAACCGACCAAGTTCCAAATGCACCGCTTTAAACCCTTTTCACAAAAAGGAACCCTGCATGAGCTGGCACAAGGGAAAGTCTTCTTGGAAAACTGGTTCCAGCAGTTGAAGGTTCGCACGACGAGGTGGAGGGTGCCCCAGAACATCCGATGAAATCTCCCTGCTGAGTCTCATATACAGTTAGAACTTGATCATACATCAGTATGGTATAGGTGAGGTCAGGACCCCAAAGCCCAGTACCTCGACTACTATCCGACGGTTGACTAGATTTTCCGAGAGTTTACCCAACAAGCGCACACAAAGATACCAATTCCAGAGGCTGCCAAACAGGTTGACTTCTCCATCATAGAGCCACTCACCGACCAGGAAAAAGAAGAAGACTACGAGCTTAACTTATACATCAGCACATTTGCGTCGGAGGATACCCCGGCCGTGCCCACTAGTCGGGTACACATCATTGTCAAACCTTCGACTGCAAAGGTATTCGACCCCCAGCTGACAGAACAACAACAACCAATAGTACAACCACAGCAACAGACAACCCCTCCGGCTCCAGCAACCGTCGACCCCACTCAAGAACCGACAGGTGAAGTCGAAGGCGATGACCCGGAATATGCTTTATCCAGAAGCATCATTAAGAAGCTGGGTAAGGAGATAGATGTCGCTAGGAAAAGAATCAAGGCCCAAAAACTACAACAAGGTAGGGGTAAGCGCAAGCTTATTCTGGCTGACTCGTCCGACGATGAGGAGGAACTAGTAGCCACGGCCGTCGACATTGTCGAGGATGCCCGTGCAAATAAAGTATTAGTTGAAATTCAGTTTCAACGGTATCTGGATGCAGGAGCTCTAGAGGGTTGGCCAAAGAAAGCATAAACAACATCAACACCTGAAAATGTGGTCAACCTTGTGTCGACCCCTCCCCCCCATCCCCAACAACCATAGTCGAGGAGCAAGCACCAGTACAGCAGGCAGACAGTCCCCATGAGGAATATCAAAGCACCATCCCGGAGGCACTCAAAGCCAGGGTCGACCAGGATGCTGAGCTTAAAGCTTTCTTCGTGACACTTCCTACACTGTTTAAGTCGGCCCAGAAAATACAAACAAAATCTCCTCTCTATGCAAGCAAAAATCCCTATGCAACTGTTACGACTACATTCACTCGAGACCAACAAGGTGACGTAATAGGAGCATCAAATTCTATCACGGAGCCAATCAGCCCTGACGACCTACCCACTACACCATCGAAAGATGATATTTCTTCCGACCAAAGCTCACAACACACCCCGGCCAATCCCTCGACCCCTATCCATACCCCCACTCCATCACCAACACCTCCGTCATCAAAACCTCCCTCACCACCACCACCACCGTCAAACCACCCAACACCACCAGAAGCACAGCCAAACCCTTCACAACCACCGTCATCTTCACCGTTGGAAGTGGTCAGACCACCCCCCCAACCAGAAAAACCCTCGACCTCCATTCCACCAACCACAGACCTAACCTCAATTGCTGCAGATACCCAAGAGCAACAAACAGACAAACAGAAGGAAAATAAAGAGCATCATAGAACATCCGGTCTTCGGATTATCCTAAAGGATGCAAGTTACTTGGACGACACAGAGGTCGGCCAACTCCTTAAAACTATGGCCAAAGAGTCAAAGAAAAGGATAGATCAAAAAAATAAAGATCTTGTAGCCAAAAATGCAGAAGAAGTCGAGTTTCTCGGCAGATGCAGAGCTCTAGTACAAACCGTGATACCAGGCCCTATCGAAGTCGACACAGATCGACCACTTGACAGAGCATATCAGCTCTTCGAGACGATGGTCTCGACCGTCTAGACCCGGATGCAAGAGACTAAGGAAGAACAAAAGGAGGAGACTGTTCGACTGCTCCTGGCCCAACACACTGCATTCTCGGAGGCATACAAGGTTCTACAAGATCATATGGAAGAATCAGTTGTCACTGAGGAAGTATTACAAGACTGGCCTAATCACTATGGGCAGGTCTATCAGCAGACAAGGCAGGCGCGATAGGGCATTCAGGCTTTGGAGGGCCAGAAGTCGATAGAGACAGAACCGAGGCAGACCATTGAAGAACAAATTGTGATGGAGACCAACAAACTGCAGAAGCTAGAATGAGAGGCACATCAGTGGGTTCAACAGGCCCTTCCCAACTTAGAGAACGTTGACATCATCTGCCCACAGATGAAACGACTCATCAATGCTGCAGAAGAGAAAAACCAATTGTTGGGTCCCAACATAGAGAATATCGCAGAAATTCCCATGTCCAAAAATATTTCGATCCTTTCAAGTCTCACTACCTTAACAATCGATATCCAGAAGGAATTACAGAGTTGGACCGACTTTCAGCATCATCTTGCTATCACAGCTCCAGCTATAGTCGAAGTCTGCGTCCAGAGGAGACCAACCATCCGTCTGCACAGTCCACAGCAAGAGAAAGTTTGAATGGTTCGACAAGAGTTCGTTTTTTTTGTACCTCCCTGTTTCTTCGGGACGAAGAAATGTTTTGTTCGTGGGGGAGATGTAGAAGGAGCAAGTCGACAAAGTAAACTTGAACGAAGACCGACTTAGTCGATCAGCCGACTAAGTCGATGGGCCGACTAACTAGAAAGATTAGTCGGCTAACTAACAGTCGTGTCGGTTCACCGAACCGACAGGTAGTTATTTTGTAACTGTTTGCAACTTGTATATATTAGGCTGTTGAGCCAAGAAAGAACTCAGTTCAGTTGTCTGCCTTGTATGAACTCATTACATTAATATAATCTGTTTTCCTATCTGTTCTTGTCTCTTGTCTCTTATTTATAGTTATGTTTTAGTATGTATTATTGGTAACCTTATGTGATTCGTGAGATTACAACAACAAGCTTGCATACCTTTTGTTCTTTTCCTTTCACAACAAAGCCTTCTGGCTGAGACGTAAAGACATTCTCTTTCAAGTTTCCATTCAAGAAAGCAGTCTTCACATCCATCTGATGAAATTTCCACCCATTCTGGGCAGCTAAAGAGAGTAAGGTACAGATGGTAGCCCATTTTGCTGTAGGAGAAAACGTTTCTTCATAGTCAATTCCTTCCTTCTGTGCATAGCCTTTTGCTACAAGCCTCACTTTGTGCTTGTCAAGTGAGCCATATGATCTGTATTTGTTCTTGTACACCCACTTGCAGCCAATTGGTTTGGTTCCAACTAGAGGGTCAACCAGCTTCCAAGTTCCATTCTTCATGAGTGCATCATACTCATCTGCATAGCTTCTTTCCACTCAACTCGAGTAGAAGCTTCTTCAAAGGAAGTTGGTTCAAAGTTAGCAGATAAATTAAATTCACAATCAAATGATACATCCATGTCATCACCTGAATTATCTGCTTCTCCTCCATCTTCATGTCTTTTTGAACTTCTCGTTCCCGTCTTTCCAACTTCATCTGGATGGACACTTTCAAGTGTCTTTGTGGCCCATTTAGGAATATTCCATGATGGTCCTGGTTGATCAGCTGGCAGTGCTTCATTTCCTTCAAGGTTGAGTCTTCCAAGTCTCTCAATCACATCATCCAGTTGGATCTCTTGTTTAGGTGAAGTAGTAGGAACTTCTTCATGCAGGAGAGTTGGTGCCTCATATAGAAATTCCAAAGGTTGATCCATAATAGGAATCCCCCCTTCAAGGTTTGGAATTTCATATTCATTTTCAAAATATTTCTTTGGATGAGGATATTTTTCCAAACGATCAAGTTGTCTCTCAATGGACTGGTCATTTTTATTAGTCTCAAGAAAAATGACATCTCTAGAAATAACAAATTTCTTGTTTACCTCATCATACAGACGGTATGCCTTGGAGTTTTCTTCGTACCCCAGGAAAATGCATTTTCTGCTTCGAGCACCAAGCTTGTTTCTTTGCTCCTTTCGAATCAAGGCATAACAGGTGGAACCAAAAAATTTGAGATGCCTGACTGAAGGGAGATGGCCAAACCACATTTCATGTGGAGTCTTGTTATCAAGAGAGTTTGAGGGACTTCTGTTTCTCAAATAGGCTGCACATTTCACTGCATCACCCCAAAACATTAGGTTTACATTCTTAAAAAACATCATTGAGCGTACCATATTCATTATGGTTCTGTTCATTCTTTCTGCTACACCGTTTTGTTGAGGATTGTAGGGAATTGTAGTCTGATCTACAATTCCGTGTTGGCGAAGATAATCTTCAAAAGTATTTGAAGTGTATTCTTTCCCATTGTCAGGACGAAGTGTACCAATTTTAGATTGTGCTTGTTTTTCTATCAATGCATAAAAGTCCTTGAATGTTTGAAATGCTTCTGATTTTGTCTTTAATGAGTAAATCCAGCACATTCTTGAGTAGTCATCAACAAAGGTCATAAAATACTTATTCCCATTGGCAGAAGGAGTTGGCATTGGGCCACATAAATCAGAATGCACTAATTCTAATTTCCTACTTGCTCTGAAATTAGATTCATGGAATGGTAGCTTACTGTGTTTCCCTAATATACATGCATCACATTTGCTCTTCTCTTTGGGAATGGTGGGAAAACCAAATACACCATTCTTTCTCAACAAACAAAGACTGTTATAATTCAGATGACCAAATCTAGCATGCCACAATAAACTTGATGACAAATTACCTGCTCCATGCTGAGAGAGGTAGGCATAGTTCTGAACCTTTGCAGATGAACCCTTTAGCTTCAGCAGCTTCCCATCTTCATATCCAGTCATGATGACTTGGTTGTCAGAGGACTTTCTTATTTCTACAATTCCATAAAACATGTGGATGGAATGGCCTTGCTGTTGAATCTGCACCAAGGATAGCAGGCTTCTCTGCAACTCTGGAAGATAAAGAACATTCTTCAACAAGAAATCAGGGAATCCAGGCATCTTCAGCCGAATGGTGCCCATTCCCCTTGGTTTAAGACTTGATTTATCTGCAAATTAAACTATGCCATTTATTGTTTCATTAAGTTCTTCAAAACAGTCTTTTCTAAAATTCATGTGTGATGTTGCACCAGTATCAAGTAGCCAACAATCTGTGTAAGATGAAAGTGAAGTCATGTCATTAATACCAAGATTACAATGTGCAACAATACAATGAGCAGAATCTGAAGATTTACTAGCATCTTGGTTCTTATTGTCATCTTTCTTCTGGTTATGTCTGTCTTTGATGGAGTCCTACGAAGCCCAACACTGATCTGTTGTCTGTCCAATCTTTCCACAACGCTTGCACTTCAAATCTGATCTTTTGCTGGAGTTGTTTCTGCCTCCTCTACCTCTGAAGTCTCTTCTTCCTCTGCCTCTCTTTCTACTTTCTCCTTTGGGATGATCTTTGGATTCGTCTTTGGTGTGGTTCTTTTCTTTTTGAGCAAATCAAAGTGATTCTCTAGAATGCATCTTCTGTGATTGAATCTTGCAACTAAAACAATAGGAGAAAAAGAAGAAAGAGTAAAGGTACAGGTCTAATTCTCTGCCACCTTCCTCAAGCTTTACAACAATGTCAATGTATCTTCTATAATCATACAAATAATTTTGTAGCTTATCAAAATAATTCAATAGCTCTATATCATTTGTTTTAGAGTGCCATTACATGAACAACTCAAAACATCTTATGAAAAAACGCAATGATATATTAATACAATGTATTGTAGCAAAGTTGTAGCAGCACCCAAGATGAATGGGTTCTCAACACTTTTATACTCTTCCAGCAGTATTCAACTGCAGTCACAGCAATGGTCAAAACAGCTCAAAACGTAGCTCAAGATCAGTCTTCACGTGTTTCAATAGCAGTCTTTGTGATGGAAAAAAATATTCAAAATAAAGCTTTAATCTTCAAGTGAGCAGTTTATGACACTCGCAGCAAATCTATAGAGAAATGACACTCGCAGCATAGAATTATTCTCCAACACATGAACTAACAGCAATGAGCAACTACAGACTTATATTCTTCAATACATATGTCTTGAACTCATACGTAGCATATACATGAAAATATTTCACTTCAAACTTCACGCAAATACCTAGGGTAAATTTAGGGTTTTTGTATTCCCAATGGTCACAATTAATACAACACCAAAGTTTTACCTCAACACTCTTGAAAAAGACTCTGAATATACACTTCAACGTAGTCTGTAGATGCTCTTTCACACAGCAGCATATATCATTCAATGGAGTCTCCAATATATCATATACACCAGCAACATGTATGAAAATGTTTACAGACTTCTCAAATTAAACTCCACACGTAAAGACTTATATTCTTCAATACATATGTCGATCATGCCACATCATATACACAGTAGAGTCATCACATTAAACTTCATGCATAAAAGTAGGGAAAAATTAGGTTTCCCACTGGTCATAAGCAATTATACCAATAGCACTTTACCTCCACATAGTTGACAAAAGCTTGAGTCTCCACCAACAGTCTTGAATCACCAATATTTAATGTATTCATAGTAGCAAGAAGACTATGCACACCTTCACTCCTCAACCGAATCTCAGTAGAGATGACAAGTCACAGCTCTCAAAGAATACTTCATAGCTGCACAATCTCTCTCCACCGATGATCTTCAGTATTCAACAAATTCTCAGCTTTAATTACTGAGATCTCTTCTTGGCTGGACGCAGCACTCAGTCTCTTCAGTCGTCGAGGATTTACCAAAGGGTTGGCTCATAGCCCTCCCAGGTTAAACACAAACCCGACACAATTCAGAATCCCAGGTGGAGGATCCCTCAACACCGCGGATGCAGAAAGAGATAACTGAGAAGAAAATGTTATGCAGATTGGGTGGCAATTTACAAGAATAGAGGGCGATGGAGTGGATCTCTACTGCTTCCTTCCATGCGAAGAGAAATGAAGTCTTCAATGGAGGAGTCTCTACCAAATGATAAACAAAATCGCAGCACAAAAATTCAACGTGAAAGGATTATGGTTATGCGCCCACAAAGAGCAGTGTGAACCGTGCATGAAATTGGGGGATAATTAATAATGTAGCAACCAACAGACATTCATACCTCAAATTAGAACTGTTGCAAAATAACGCACACACTTATGGGACTCAGGCTGTAGGAGAAATGCACGCAAAGGAAAACTGACGGAGCAGGCATCCTGAAATATAGTAGAGGGCATAACAAAGGTCTGGCAGGAAGACTGTCAATATTCACAAGCATACAGGCAGGCGTTATAGAGCTCTGATACCACTGTCAGGAATAACTCCTGAATTCATCTTATTCCTTGGGAAATGCCTTTATTTATACAATTCATATGTCGGTTGTGATTCAAATTCCAACCAACCTATTCATATTCCTACATGACTATTCATATTCAGAATATATTTAAAATATTTACATATTGTATAATCCCGACGAATTATATTCCAACAAAAGGTATGAAGGGTTGACACACCCTATAAGGGGGAATTCTGTGTTCTGTGGATGGCACATTATGGACATTAAATTGGGTCACTGCTTGTTTCATATTTTAGCCATCAAAGTCGTTAAGTTGGGTTAGTTGATATATCCACACAAAGTAAATGGTATCCTTTCACAACATGTGATTCATTTCTTAAACAGGGAATCATTGTTTTTTCCAAGGTTGGCCTCTCTAGGTGGTTAAATTGGGCCATTGTTTGTTCAACAATTGAGTCATCAAGGTTGTTAAGTTGAGCCAAATGGTATATACACAGGGTAAAAAACATTCCACCTCTTAAGAGGAGGTGGATGCTCATCACTTCAGTAAAATTTTGAATAATCTTCAATACTTCTTAACTAAGTGAGCTATAAAAGTAGAAAGGATGCAAACTATACTCCTATTGACTTGTTACAGTCTTTCCTATTAGAATATAGATGGAATTTGGAAGACCATGAAGTGTTAAAGTCTCATTCTAACTGGTTTTATCTCAGTTTTCCTTTTCCATTTCAGATAGTTCAATGACCTCTCCACTATTTGTTTTTACCTCACTAAAATGATTCTGATTGGTGGAACCTTTGTTTGTCTTATCACTTTGTTGCATTTGAGAGTTAGTGTTAATTTTAATAGTTGTTGTTTCTGGTGCCATAGAAATATAGTAATCTGTTTATATTTTTATATGTTGTGAAATTTTTTCTTTCACGTCATTGAAAAAGGCACCAGTGTGTAGTTGCAAAAGTTTAGAAATTTCAAATAATGAACCTTTCTCTGATTGTTTTTAAATCAGGAGGATCCAGTTCTTATCTAATGTTAAAAAGTGCAATTTTAATTTTAAAACTTTCATTTTAACTGGAAACAGGAAGCTAGATCTAAGAGGGTGGATTCCGTTGTGGCAGTACAAGCAAGATCTGCTTTACCAGAATTTGCTTATGTCAGTAATGTCAAGTGTTGATTTTGAAGGTAATTTTGAGTTCCATTCCGAAAGAGAACAATTTTGAAGTATATTTGATGTTAAGTGGTACGAGAAATTGAGTTGAATGTTGAGGATAACAGATGTGATACCTTTGGTAAAAATTATTTCTTTTGAATGATTGATTATTGACCACAAATTGGCATTTTATTGATTGAGTAATGTGTCTTTCATGGAAAACCGAAAAATAAGCATTAGGGGAACCGAAAACTGCATCTGGGAGTTCTCCAGTATTGAATGAGCGAAAGTTGTTTTCACATGTCACATGGCTTGGACTTGCTACTGGGTATGATTCTCCAGCTCTTAAAGAAGGCCTATCCGGAGAGTTGTCCCTAGGTTCAATGGCTTCTGCTTCAAATAGAATTAATACAGAAAGAGCTAGTGTTTCTGCAGATACTGGTATGTGAGCAAAACTATTTTACGTATTTTATGTGTCCCAAAATCAGTCAATGTCATACTGCTATTTGTCATCGAGGAGTTGTCCAATTAATTTTTTATGTTATTAGCATCCTTGATATCTTTTCCTTTCCTCTTAACACTACATAACATTTTTTTATGTAGTAGTGCCATGCATTGGATCTATCTTGCGTTGATTACTTTGTAGTTGTCTTAACAGTTTCAACTAGGGGGGAGCACAAGGAAACATACAAAATGTGATTGTTGTTGGGAATGATCACAGTCTAGAAGGATGTAGGGCTACATGAATTTCTTCTAAGATCCCTCTATATTTGATTTCTTATGTTAATCTAGTCTAAAATCCTTGTTCACTTGCTATTTTTAGGCTGGACAAATTAAAGAATTTATTTATTTATTAAACTTGTGTAACTATGATGACATGCAATTGTAGGAATTTTGTTGATTTCCAACACCATTTTCTGGTCAAAGTAACGAAGTTTGCAAGAATTATTTTTACATTGCACATTATTAGAACATCTAATGGTTTAGTGTTGTAGACTTGTGACCAATTGTGAAAAATACTTTTCCTCACCACATACAAACATTTCTTTGGTATAATTTCATGGAGACTGCTAGAAACAAATCATAAACGACCAGATGCTGATGATTGAATATCGTTAATGGTTGGTGTGGACCTCTTGAACTTGGTTCATACAGGCCTAGATTCTCGATGCTGGACAGATGATTAGCCCAATCTATGATAAACTTTGAATCTCCATAACCTTGAAATTGTTTAATACCTCCATTCTCAGTTGTTTTCCACAGTTTGAATGTAGACTTCTGCCTTGCTTGCCCCTTTACTAGCCTCATAGTTTAGCAACAAATGAAAATAAGAGTTGTTAGTACAAGTATTTTCTGAATCAGATAGGAGAGTGACTTTTCTAACTTCTTGTTTGGTTTAGGTACCCTTCTGTAACAACAAAGTATATTTAGAAAGCTTGTCTGCCATTGAGTTGAAATCTTGGTAAATGTGTCAAAAAAGGATTATTATTATGGTTTCCAAACATTTTTTTACCTCTTGAACTTGGTTCATGCAGGCCTAGATTCTCGATGCTGGACAGATGATTATCCCAATCTATGATAAACTTTGAATCTCCATAACCTTGAAATTGTTTAATTCCTCCATTCTCAGTTGTTTTCCACAATCTGAATGTAGACTTCTACCCTGCTTTCCCCTTTACTAGCCTCATAGTGTAGCAAAAAACGAAAAGACGAGTCGAAAAAAACAAAGCACCAGCTCCACAAATACCTGATACTCCTTTTCATGCTCTCTTGAAAAGACCTAGGCTTTTCTTTATCAATATAATGCATTAGTGAACAGCTAGAAGTTTTTTCTTTTAGAATCCCTTTTCAGTCCATTACTTCTCTAATCCTGTGTGCTACCTGGGCAATTGTGAAGACCTGTTCCAGGAAGATCATCAAATTTCTTGACATCCATATATCATATATAAGCAAAATGTGGGAGCCTGAAAAGTTGCTACAGTTTTGTCACCAATGCAATCCTAGACAATCTACCAAGCTATGCCTATATATATCATCTTGATCTGTTCCCTGTAACCTGTGACACGTCAAGTCATACATATTTGGAGAAGGTGCACAAGATGAACAAGTGATCCACAGACTCAGCATTGAATTTGCATATGATACATCACCCTTGTCTGCACCAATCTCTCATTTTCCCACTGGTAGTACTTTATTAGCCAGTACCAACCACATTAGTGTTTTTGTTTCTAAAGGGCTGAATAGCTTCCAAACAATTGTCCTCCATGATGCTCTCTCTTGCATGAGTTCCTCCACTTTGGTAGCATAACCTATTTTGACCCACGGAGCGCATTTCCTTGTTCCCTTGATCCTTGAACACTTTAAATTCTCGGATCCTTGATGATTGGGAAAGTCAATGTAATCGTCTCATTCCTCTAGCTCACCTTGTAAACTTAAGACTGTCTGCTATCAGCCATCCTCAAGACTAGGCATTTCTTGCCAATTGTGAGTCTACCTCTCTATGACAGTATAGACCACTGAGCATGTAAACTATCTAGAAGAGCCTCTGAAATTTGAAATTTCCTTCAATCTTGATCCATGGGTCCTTTCCAATTCTGAATTTTCCTCAGCTCCCTCATTTATTGACCCACCAAGGGGAAAAATTTACCAAAGTCTTTCCTTGTAATGGAATCATCCTGTGAGTGTTTTTTTTTAAGCCAATATTCCATGGATGCATCTCTTAAGTGTTTGGATTTCATAACTTGACCTCAGTTTCCATCATTATAAAGCAATCTCTAAAGGCTTTTAGTTGCAAATTTTGAGCCGAAGTGTTTTATGTGTTTAAAACCCATTCCCATCTTACTTGGAATTGGCTACCCTGTTCCATTTATAACTAGTGGAATTTCTTGGCCCTCCCTCCTATGTGAAGGATGCTGAAACACTTCTTTCTGATTTGGTTAAGATTCCTTTTCATCGATGTGCTATAGACATTCAATACTCATGTATGCTCTCTAGAATAGATTAATGAAGGTTAATATACAAACCATGGGACAGTTAGGGCCAAAATTTAAATGTCAATCATATGGTTTCAAGATGAAACCCAGGTATTTGACTTCTTGAAATAATTAATGGGAAATATGATTTTGGTCCGATCTTTAAATTACTCTGCCAATCCACTTTACATTTTTGAAGACTTATTCATATTTATTACCATTCCTGTAGTCTTGCAATAGAGGTCTAGAAGCCCCTTAAGCTTTTCCAGCTCCCTAACATAACTATTGACTGAAAATCAATGTGTCGTCTACCAAAAGTAAATGGGTGATATGAACAAGTTTGCTACTTTAATCCCCTATAATTTTGTTCTAGCATTTAATTAATTTAGAAAGTTTTCTTTATTGGGCTAAATTGTTTTAAAAAATATTTTACATTTAGCTTTTATGAATTTTTATTTTTTATGTCTTATTTTTCTAGCAGCAAAACTCAGAAGTTCTATGATGTTACAAATCCTTCACAGCAACACTAGGGACTTTGTTTACCTCCACTAGTGGAAAAGGTTTCCTTGCTTGGATCAGCTTCTTCAAGTAAATTGAGCAAATCACTGGCTCCTGTAAGTGACTTTAGGATTTTAGTATATTGTACTTCCGTCCAATTATCTTTAGCATTTGTTATTGATATCTGTGCAGACAGCTTTTTCTATGCTTCCATATTAGATTATTTAATAGCTTCTGATTGAGTCTTAAATAATCATTAGTATAGAAGCTAATGTGTATTTTCTTTAGACAGCTTATGTTTTACTTCAGTGATTGTCTTCTAGATTCTTTATACATGGCTTCATTTTCATTTCCTAAGAATATATACATGTTCATATTTCCATGTGAAACTAGAACATAGGAGGTAATGCTTAGACTTCCCTTACCAGTGGAGCTCCTGGAAGATCAGTTGTATTGCCAGCTAGTGCATCTTGGTATGAAATCTATTTCTTGTCATGGAATATTTGTTTAGTTTTCCAGCACCCCCCTTGATTGGTGCAGAGTAACATTACACATTAAGTTAGTGAAAATAAGATTCCATATGATTTAGGAGTTTGTGGTGGAATATTACATATCTTATTGAATATTGATACATTCATGGTTGTTGCAAGGGCTCCCATGCTGCACAAGAAAAATCATTTAGTATGAGGATCCCAGCTATTCAGGGCTCCTTTAATCCTAAAACAAGTTCATCTCGTTCACTTTCTGTGTCTCCAACATTAAATCTCCCTGCCTTGGTGGTGGAAGTTGCGACATCAGGGTTGAGTTCTGATCATGGCAAGTTGTTGGTCAATAAGGGTGGGAAGTCATCAACGTTTATATCTAAAAAACATATTGATGCCAAACCTAATGTAATGAGTGGAACAGATATAAAATTAAATTCACGTGTAAATACCGTTGGGGAAGCTTTCCATGGAAAGAATGCTAGTTTAGTTTTGTAATAGTAATAATTATGTAGTTTGTAGATTGATATCTATCATAAAAAAAAATTATTATCATCATTGTCAAACAATAACAAATTTTTAAAGGGTGCTAGCTCAATGGTAGAGCACCTGCCTAATTATAGGCAAAAGGTTGGTGGTTCAATTCCTCTGTGCCCTATCATAAATTTGTGACTACAAAAACGACTAAATTCGCATATATACGACTATTAGTAGCTGATTTTCTGTATCTTAGTCGTATTTAGCTTAGTCATTAATATGTTAACATCTAGTAGTTTATTTAGTCGTATATTTGGTCATTAATGGTTGTAATCAGTGACTAAATCAGTGACTAAATCAGCGACTAAATCAATGACTAACTCAGTGACTAAATCAATGACTAAATCCATGACTAAATCAATGACTAAATCATTAACTATCAATGACTAAAATAATGACTAAATCATTAACTATCAATGACTAAAGCATTGTCTATCAATGACTAAATCAATGACTAAAACAATGACTACTAAGTCAAGCTATTAATGATTAGTGAAATACGACTAGCTATAAGATAGTGGAAATTTGCTACTATTAGTCACCGACTCAAAAATAGTCATTTATAGCATGATTTTAG
Organism: Pseudotsuga menziesii; assembly: GCA_001517045.1. NCBI lineage: Eukaryota > Viridiplantae > Streptophyta > Pinopsida > Pinales > Pinaceae > Pseudotsuga > Pseudotsuga menziesii. The sequence continues at coordinate 14,048 of LPNX010995186.1, read as the reverse complement.
TCATTTTTTTAGTCATTAATTTCTCATTTTCTACTAGTGAATGCTCAAGGAAGGCTAAAAACCACCACAAACATACACTAGCGCTTAAGGTCAAACATATTCCCTGAATCTAACGATGAGGGAGCACACTAGGAACTATATGTCATCAATGAGAGTGCTTGAGTTGTCAGAATGATCAACCAAGAGTTCCTCAATTGTCATAATGATCAAAGTGGAGTGCCTCAACTATCAATAAATGATCGATATAGCCTAAGTTTGGACCATAGAACATAGCATAAAAGCTAATGAAATGTATCCAAGGCGTATGATAATGGTACTAAGGTGTATTAATATGCTAACACCCCCCATTAATCCTAAATTAGTATTTCTTACACCAAAATATTATCGATGCCTTGGCATGTAGGGTCAATTCACCTCATACGACATAAAATTTTATTTGTCCATAGAAAACAAGGTAAGGTGGAAACCCACATGGGAACAAAACCTCCCTTAAAAAATGGACATGGAAAAAAATATGAAAGTGAATATCATCCATCACCATGTGTCACCCACTCCAAGAAGGGATATCATATAGGTGAATGTCTTCTTTGTGAAGTTCTTGGTGAAAATGTTAGCAGTTTTCTCTACAGATTGGCAATACTACAAGGTTATCACCTTATCATGCACTAAGATCTAGATGTAGTGCATGTGTATATCAATGTTTTTGGTCCTCTGTATCTACAATGGATCAGTGAAAATATTGATTTCATTTTGATTATGACACCAAATGACTATGGGTGAATCAAATGCAAATCTAAGTTCTTGAAGATCGCCTTTCAACCACACACATTATGTAGTTGCGTTCACTGCTCCTTTGTACTTTGCCTCAGATGAAGATAGGGATATGGTGTGTTGTTTCTTACTTGACCATCATATGGGGCCATGTGAAATAATGAATACATAACTTGAAGTGGATTTCCTATCAATGGAATCTCCATCCCAATCAGAGTCAGTAAATCCAACTAGTTCTAGTGGAGAACAAACAACATAGTGTACCCCGAAGTGTCTCGTTCCTTGCACATAACAAAGGATCCTCTTGGATTCCTTACAATGGATATAATGCAGCTGCTAAATATATCTAGCAACAACACCTATATAATAATCCAAATCAGGTCGATAGTGTGTATGATAGAGTATACTCCCAACTAGTTGTCTGTACAACGAGTTGTCCACCAATGGAGATGCACCAAATTCACCTAGTTTTATTCCTGAAAGAAATGGGAACTTGGATTCCTTACATTCAACCATTTTAAACTTCAATAATAGTTCTAAAACATACTTTTGTTGGATTACCTTTATCCCTGCTTCATGTTTCTCAATTTCCAATCCAAGAAGTTACCTCAACAATCCAAGGTTAGTCATGGAGAATTCACTATGCAAAGAAGACTTAATTGGTCCAATTTATTTAGTGCAGATACCTATAATAAAAATTTCATGAACATACAATACTATTACCTGAAATAAGTCACCAACATGCTTCAAATACATATTAGGATCATATTTACATCTCTAAAACCTAAGCGAAAGCAAGAAATTGTCCATCTTGGTATACCAAGCCATGGGGGCTTGCTTGAGGCAATAGAGAGACTTATTTAACCCGCATACAAGTGAAGGATACTCAATCAAACCTTCAGGTTTCTATCTCATATTTAAGGTCACCATGAATAAATTCACTCTTCACATCCATGTGGTGAACCTCCCAACACTTAGATGCAACAATAGGATGAAACTAGCTTGATAGAGTCCATCTTTGCAACCGGTGAAAATGTATTTGTATAGTCCAATCCTTAGAATTTATAGAAAAATTTGGAATCCAACCTATAATTATAAGTTATCTCTGAACCATAAAAAACCACTTTGTTCCTATATAACCACTTGCATTGCACTAGTTTCCTCTTGGAGGGAAAGGGAACCAATTCCCAAGTCTCATTCGTTTGCAATGATTTGAACACTTCTTGCATGGATTTTTTCCACCTTAGGTCAAGTGATTCTTCCTGGTATGTTTGAGGATCATATCCAACCATCATGAGGCATCTCTCAGCAATATTCAATTCACAAGTAGAGAAAGCATTGTGAAATTTAGATCTAGTATTCCTAGAACCATGAGGATCACCAACAAGATCCCCAGCTGATTCAATGGTTTTCTCTGCCCACTTTGCCTAAATGGGTGAGTAATTATCTTAATTCATTTCATCATCATCATCAACAATATTAGAATCATAAAAATCATAAAATGATTCATCACTTACATCATCATGGAGTGGAGGATGTGAGCATTCCCCATAGGCTAGTTCGGTCTCTTGCATGAGTTCTTCTTCGAACTGTACACTCCTTTCTATGAATGTATTTTGAGATGAGGGATAAAATATATTGCATACCTTTGCATATTTAGAATATACAAGCATGATGTACTCCTTTATTTTAGTTTGCAAGGCCTTTCTCTTCTCTGTAGGAATCCTAGCCCAAGCCTTTGAGCCAAAGACCCTGAAATGATAAACACTTGGCTTGTGACCCTTCCAAGAATCATATGGTGTTTTTCCATCCAAATATTTGTGAGGAACTATGTTTTTAACATATGCAAAAAATTTAATGGCTTCAGAACATATATTAGGATTCAAATCCTTTGCTTCCAACATACAGGTTGTCATCTCCTTGAGAGCCTTGTTCTTGCGCTCTGTAACATCATTTTGTTGTTGTGTGTAGGGCACCAAATGCTGCATTGGATTGAAAATTATTAACAAAGATGGTGCAAAATATTTTTCACATACTCCTTCCCATTGTCAATACTAAGGACCTTGATCTTGTTCCCACATGCATTCTCAACCAGGGCTTTCCAAACTTTGAGAGTCTAAAACAATTCATATTTTAGTTTGAGAAAATATACCTAGTAGTACCTTGACAAATCATCTATGAAGGTAAATATATACCTTGAATTCCCATAAGAGGGCATGGGAGGAGGCCCTATGAGGTATGAATGAACCAAATCAAGCACTTGTACAACTCTCTTTTCATTTCCTTTCTCATAGCTACGTTCAACATGCTTTCCCACTACACATCCTTTGCATGTGCCATTTGAGAACTTGATAGAAGGAATCCCTTCCACCATGCGTTCTTTTCTCAATTATTGGAGGTACCTGTAGTTGAGATGGACATATCTCTCATGCCACAACTTTATTGTCTCATTGGCATGTGTAGGGAGCACATTCCCTTGGAAGTAGTGAGGAAGTGAGAGAATTTGTACATTCTTGCATTATGGTCAGCAAAACCTAATGCCACAACTTTGCCTGTAGATATTTTTGATATCTCCACTCCATATGGAGTAAATGTTACTCTCTTAGATTCACCATTGTGTGTAATTTCATACACTAAGAGTAGGTTCACTGCTATATCAGGCACAAACAACACATTGTTGAAGTACCCATCTTCAAGATCAATCCTTCCAATCCATATGGCTTGGATTTCTGAATCATCACCCATTAGAATGGATGGACCACTGTAAGGAGATAGGCACGAGAAGGAATATTTAATGGAGGCATGTTCCTGGAAGCTTCTAAATCTATGATGAAGGAAGAATATCTTGAAGAACCAACAAACAAAGCATGGAACCTCTCCTTGTTTCCTGATATTGAACCACCATCTTTCTTCCTTGTACCTTCTCGCAGAGGGATGTTGTTCTTCTCAAGAAACCGCGCCATCATGTCTATGGTATTCTTTTTGCATGAAATCTCTGGATGCCACCCCTTGTGACAATAAGTGTATTCATTCTTCTCTTGCTTCTTCTTGTCCTTGTCCTTGGTAGGATTCAAACCCCCATCTGAAGACTTAAGTTTCTGCTGCTTCTTCTTCTCTTGCTGCTTTGAAACTATAGATTTCTTCTTGCCTTTTTCTGGATTCGAAACACTTTTAGAAAGGGATTGATCCTTACTAGATTTGATGGTGCCCATTTGTACCATCTTGTCTTGCTCTTGTGTCAATGACTCCATGAAGTCTTCCAGCTATGGCATCCTCCAGTTTCGAGCTGTGAGCTTTCTAGAGTGGAATGTAGACTCAAACAAAAAATACTATGGCCCTAACTTCGAAAGTATTGATAAGATAATATGCTTCTCTTTCTTCTCTATGCCACACTATTTCAGCTGAAGCACCAATTATTTGAAATTGGTGAATAAGTCTTGGATTTCTGCAAAGTGAGCTGGAATCAGTGAGATTAGCTCATTTTTGAGCTAGTGACCTCTCATCTCATCAGTATTCCTGAAAAAATCCTCAATCTTGAGCCATACTTATTTGGGATTTTTCAGACTGTCTACATGGAAGAGTAAGTCTCTTGAAATTTTGAGACAATGCATTCCAAATGCTTCATCAATCCTATTGAAGTACTTCGATTTCTCCACAACAGAGTTGGGTTCGACTTTAGTCCCCATGGTGACTCTGTATAGGCCTTTAGACATCATATGGATCACCATTTCATCCTTCCATTGGAAATAGTTGAATGGGGTAATAAATACATGTTTTTTCTACATTTATGCTTGCGCACTGAGTGACAAACTACTAGTTGTACCTGCAATGCAAATACTTGATTTTTCCTGAAAAATTCCATAAACAACAACTCAAACACTATGGATTTGATTTGAAGCTCCAAAGAGATATGATACCATGTGAGATTTGATTCACACTAGGATCTAGGAGCCAAGGTTATTCTCACAATTTGATATTACACACAAATTATGCACAAAACAACAGAAAGAGTGAAAAAATCATACAAAAATGTAGTCAATAGCTACGTTTATTATGAATTTCCAACATGTAAATATGTATGGATCATGTTTATATTACATTAGGGAGAAATTTTAGCATTTGTATGCCACCTAAATGCATACATGTGTCAGACTATGATTTGACCCTCAAACCCCCGTAGGTGGACCAATCAACTTCCTAACCATCCCATACCATAACGAATGCAAGTGTGAACATCAGTGAAGCATGCCGAGTCATAAATGAAGTAATAATAGGCATGGGAAAGCACATGGTTGAGTGAGAGTGTCTCTGGGAGGAAATAAATTCTCAATGAAGGCTAAAAACCACCATAAACATGCACTAGCGCCTAAGGTCAAACATATTCCCTGAATATAGGGATGAGGGAGAACACCAAGACTGATATGTCATCAATGAGGGTGCCTGGGTTTCCATAATGATGAACCTGGAGTGCCTCAACAATCAGAATGATCAACCTAGAGTGCCTCAACAATCAGAATGATCAAAGTGGAGTGCCTCAACTATCAGTAAATGACCAATATAGACTAAGTTTGGACCATAGAACATAGCATAAAATATAATGAAATGTATCCTAGGTGTATGATCATGGTACTAATGTGGATTACTGCTCTAACATAAAGTCACTATTGGTAAGGATGGTGAATATTTGCTAGTAGAACCAGCCATACCAAAAGGATTCCATGTAACAATATACATTCTGCCAAACTTGAAGAAGATGAGATTCATAGACCATGATCTGCGAAAGTTACCTGAACTCGACATGTCGTGGTATATGAAAACTATATGAGAGACGAAGGAGGGACCTATTCACTTGGTCCCAATGGAGCGGTAAAGGGGAATGCACAAGTCAATATTATTGTCACTGATGCATATGCCACATTTTGGCCACACTGCAAAAGAAAACACATGCGTGAAGTAGTTGCTAGTCTATTTTCATGGAGGATTCCTATGTCTAGATCAAAAAAATTCAGTATATGTCGACCTAATAACCTCAATAACAAGAATTTCTCTTGTAGGGGTCAACCAAATGCCCTTCTTTGCTAGAAAGGAATAGGACACATGCCTTACCAATAAGATGAAGGAAAAATAAAAATTATCCAAACATACGAGACATTTTTCCATTTCCTCTATCAATGACACTGTTGTTCGGTTTGCCACCAATTTTTTATCAAGCAAGTTGTTAAGGAAGATGCGAACAAACTAGTGTACTGCTGGAACCATCACTACAGTAGAGCAGTGTGTTGCAGGTGTCTAGATGAATTGGTCGACCTACTTATTGAATGAATTTCTAGTGGATTCCACCGATGTGCAAGAAAAGGGTAATCCTTTTAATTATTCATGGATTTTAATTTTGATCTCATTCGTTGCATGGGAAGAGCCATCGGACTACCAAGGGGTGGATGTACCTGTACCATGTCGAGGGTCATGATACCAAAATATTTGGTATGACAAGGACAATCTATAATGACAGAGGGATAACAATATTGAATTCTATTTATAGGGTGGGGCACTGAGATATTACATTAGTCAACATGCAAGGAAACTTGAAGAGTCGGTACAACGATTCTGTAACATCATAATATTTTTTGTCGGAGCTCACCATATCTTCCTAAAGTTGTGATAAGACCCTGAAAATTGATGGATTATTACGCAGTTTCAATTATATGTTGAAGATATTGAAATAATTATTTGGGACTGACCCGAAGAACGGAGAAAACATGTCGCAGATGATCAACTATATGCAAAAATTGAGCCGCGACAAGATGGAACATCAGGTAATCAGAACAGAGATCCACAAGGAGAATAAAGACCAAGAAAATCTCCATATGAAAACAAAGTTGATTCTAGTGACACCTCAACATATCCGGAACTGGGGGATAAGAGAAAAATATATGAACAATCCAAGAAGAGTAATAAAAAGAGAAAGGCCAACAAAACATATGGGGTTGTCACTCTTACAAATGATGACTACAATATTATTTCAGATCAAATGGAAGAAGTGGCGAATGAAATTAGTAAAAATATTGATGAAAGGCAGACTGAATTTGTCAGTAGCATTACATTTATATTGTAGACTCTTTGTGTCACAGTAAATGAAGTTAGAGGAGAAGTGATCTGGAAACCATATCCGGCTGTGTCACAGGAAGAAGCTGACCCATATGAGGAGTGACCTATCAACATAGCATCTACGCCACAACATAGAAATATATAAGTAATGTCCAAGGTAATTTACTTAGGTACGCCCTAACATAACGCCATGATCATGGATATTGGTCATGTGAGTCTTGATTTTTCTGTAGTTTCGATGTATCTATTGCATAGTATTCAACGAAATGAAGTATAGGATATGAATACAAGAGAACATGCGGTGTTTGACCAACTCAATCACTCCAACAATACCATCGCATTACTAAAAAACAAAGTCAAGGAGACAGAGCAGAAAGAAAAAAACATGCTAGGACGATAGGAATAGGTTGGAACAAGGCGTCGCACTTACTTGCAATGACTTCATAGAAGAAGGAATCACAACTGACATGTTTCTAGAATCCATAATGTTTTGACTTTGGGAGGTAGTATTCAAACTCTACAAATGAGTTGCAGAACTAGAAACAAAGCTGACTCCCAGTACACCCCCTGAGGTGTTGGAAGCTCGATGGAATCCAATGAATGAAACTACGTAGAAGATTCAGGAGGTTGAGGCACCTTGTGTGAAAGAATATGAACAAGTTTCTCATTCATTGGAAGCCTTGATGGATGATACATAGTTGGAACAATTCAAAGAACAAATTCATACCACTAAAGAAAATTTTAATAAGCTGAATAATGAATTTAAGAAATTGCTGCTAGTAGGAAATATGAATCAAGCTGCTGATTTTAAAATATTACAGCAACAAGTTGCTAAACTACAGGAGAAAAAACATAAATGAATAGATCATGTCATAGAACTACAAACTAAATCAGAGAATGTTACAAGAACAATCCACCCAATCCATGAAAGGGTGCGATAGGAATAGCAACTTCAGAACATATCAACTTCGAACTTGTGCAACACATGGAGAAAGTACAGGAAGAAGTGAAACAAGAAGCTGAAACAGTAATGAAAATATGTCAGGAGTTTCAAAGTAAACTTGAATCGATATAAATTTCATACTAAATGGCTCGGGACAAGCCACATGTGAGTGTTGGGGTCTTGTTGGCCCTAGGAAAATATAACAGAATTTTGGTTGGAAAAATGAATATTATGGTCGCAAGATAAACAAAGACAACGACGAAAGAAACTACGAAAAAAGAGGCGAGTGCAAGTTGAAAAGAGGTGTTAGAAATTTTTTTGGGTAAGAGGTAGTTAGACCAATAATCTATTTTGGGAATAAAGTGTGTATGTAGATAGGGCTGATAGTTCCTATATTAATGTAACGATATGTTTTTAGTTAGTAGAACAACCTGTCGACTGGCAGTTAAGAACCATTCGACGAGTAAAACAAGAATTGTAAAAATATTATAAGGTCTATACAATTTGTGTACGGATGACATAGACTAAGACCAATGGAGAAGAGGACCAGAGAGAGAGAGTGACCTAAACCTGAGAGCATGAGATGAGTAAAGACTTCATTGATTGTAAAGAAGATCTAGAGAAGATTTTGTAGGTTGTGTGCGCATACCAAATGCGTTTAAACATTATTGATGCCATATGGAGAGAACCTTTGTGGTTTTTCCTGTATGTGTTTCCAAATTAAACATGTGTGTTTCTGTATTTAATATCTCTGTTTGGATATGATTGAACTATTGTGAGTTTGTCAAATATCTGATGGTATAATATTATAGAATGTTGACTAATGTCTGCTAGACTCTATATATCTTACATGTTTTCTGTGTGTGTCGACATATCAATATGTTTTATGCTCTAATATATGTGTGATCCCACAAGTCCATTTCTTGGTTTCCATCGAGTGGCCTAATGATATTTTGATAAGAAAATCCCCTTCCATAACTACAGAAACCTAGTTTTGGCAATCCCGATAGATATATCGGGTGAGACCTCACTTGCATTGTAGGTGTTGCCGATGGAGTTATACTCTGTCGGGACAATATCTTGGGATTTTTTTACGAACATGGTAGTTTGAACCTGGGTCAATCGAAAAGAGGTCAACATACATGGATACATGGGAAGTAAAGTTTCAAATGCACCAAATGAGTAATAATTTATGGAGAACCGTGAAGGGTACTGAACCGAAACATACACAACCTAATAAATCAAATGAGTGAAAAACGGATAAAAATGTGAAGCCAATCATTGTTCTTGAACTTTCATGTTCTCAATTGCATATTATTGATCTTTTCAAATCTTCCAAAGAAGTTTGGAAACAATTACAAGGAAGAATTCCAATAGTTGTTTGGTGCAAAAGCAACAAATGCAAAATTTTCTTTAAAGTTATAGCTTTTTAGATTCAACATAGTTGTTGAAACCACTATGTATAGTCATATAAATGAGTTAAAGTTCGTTATAAAACAATTAGTTGAAATTGATGCAAAGGTAGATGAATAAGACATAAAAGCTATATTATTGAATAGTTTTCTTTCAACTTTTAACAATGTTGTCTTCACATTAAATCCATTATGCTCACAATCATTAGATGATATGATATCATATCTTTTGGTTGAAGATAAAATGTTGCATGAAAGTCTAAATGAAGAATATTTAGATAATAATATGCATCCAAACAAAGAACTAGTCGCTAAATATAAAATGAGTAGAAAATCAAGGAAATAAATAACTGAGGAAGATATTGAGCGTTAATATTGCAAGAAAACAAATCATACAATATGCAATTGTAAAGTTAGAGATAATGGTAGAAGAAGCATTTGAATATGAATATTAAATTGAGAAATGTAACAAAGGAACAAAGGGGGACTACTTGTTTTTGTTATATTTTCATAAATTTAGAAGTATAATTTAATTATTTATTTCATTCCACAATCATAACATTATTTCATTTTAAATGTAAGTGAAAAAAGGATCACTGAAAGATAGCATGCACAAGAGACACAAAGAGACCCAAACGGGAGAAAACCTAACAACCTTTTCTCAAAATAAATAATCAATCCAATACAAGAACAATACCAGTCATGAAGATTAATCCTTAACACAAGATTTTTCTCTTCTTATACAAAGAGATAAAATAATAAGGTAAACCCAAAAATTGTTTCACTTGATCTTCACTTGTTCTCCTTGAGAAGTGCGCACCACTTGAGAGAGAGATGTGTGTTTTGTATGCTCAAAATTAAGTGTGGCATCACTTCATGTATATTATTCTTTTCACTAGAAGTTTCCACAATTAGGTAATCTTGTATTTTTATTTATTCTTTATTTTATCTTTTATTTATCTTCCAAGACGACTTGTCATTTTGTCTTCTAGGGTCAATTTACCCCTTTCATTGGGGTATACGTTCTCTTCATTTCTTTCCAATTTCTCCGGGACTTCTTAAGAATATTTTCCAATGCTACATTAACATCAACAATTTTGGGTAGTTGAAACTTCAGTATATGTGGAACCAAAAAAGGTTTAGCTTAGAATGGACTATTGTCAAATTAATTTGGAAATTTCAATAATTTATGAGTTTGGGAATTTGAGGAATCCATGAACTTGCGAATTTAGAAGATTCAAGACTTTGGGAATTCTACCCTTACGAGGGTGGTAAGATAGCATGATGAAGTACTTTACCTACAAAATCCAAATCTGTAGAGAAGGGAAAGCTTCTTAAGGAAATTGTTTTCTTATATGTTGTTTTTTTTTCAATCAAACTTTAACTAATTAAAGTTGTAGCATTAATAAAATAAAATGTAATTAAGGCATAAATGGCCGTAATAGGTATTAGATAAAAATAAGTTAGGTTCTGCAATTTTTTACTATCCAAATAAAAATAAGGATGATGTTAATGTATTTGATGACTCCATGATTAATAAAATTCATGTTTCTAGTTCTATTATGCGTATAGTTTTGAAATTAACAAATAGTAGTACATATGGTGAGGTTGTCGTTGATTCAAAGATAAGAGAAGATATGTTTAAGGATTGTAAAGTAGATAACTATGCCAAAAATGGTGATAGTAAAAAGATTTATGTTTTTCTTCAATGAATATGAAGGGAAAAGACATACATGGGGTCTTGACCAAAGGTTAACATTAATTGTTTTCCCAAGAGAAATCATTGTATCAAAAATATTAGAGAATCAAATATCAGCCATGTTTTACTAGAAAATAGAAGAGGCAAGGAATGCTAATGGACTTGATCATCCAAGTACGTCTTCACACAAGGAGAAGCCATATTTTTCGAAGGTAAAAAGGAGGAACATAGGAGTATCAAGAAAATTGCTATGGACATAATTGCCAAAATAGTATAATTATGGGATATACAATTTAGGATATGGTAGTCAAGTAGCATGAGAATGGGGAAAATTATTTTTTTAACCTAACAGTTGATTTAATTAGAAAACATATTACAAGAAATTTTCTTGTTTAAACAATGTATTTAGCATTTTTAGCTACCTTATCTCATTTTATTCTTGTCCTTTTGTCATTCACATGAGTACTATAACAAAAGGAGGTTTCCTTTGTTGAAAGATTCAATCTATTTGTTTAGCATACTATTGTCAGGAATTTCACACCTTCTGCAGATAGAAGCAGTTCCTCTGGTTTGAATGGTTCAGATCCAAAACAAATAATTAGTTACAACAAGGCTGATAGAGTTCTCCTAGAAACTACAGACACCTGGAATACGATCTTCAGAGATTGATGTGGTCCTTCACCTATGGCATGTTAGAATAATCAACCCATATTATTTACCCACTTAGACATTATTTCATTTATTTTGTCTTATTTGCCTAGTCCATGAGTCCCACCATGTGCAAGTTGTCAATTGCCTATCCATAGAGGTCAAACTTGCCATTATTGACTCATGGAGCGCTTGGGAAAGCCTTGAGAATCAAATATACTTTATTCCTGGCCTCATAGGTGCCCTTCTGCTTTTTCTGCTTTATTGCCTGCTTTTTCAGTGTTTTAAGGCACATAGGAAAGAAAGACT